>OV651818.1:9053012-9058012 GCA_927349885.1 Psylliodes chrysocephalus | reverse complement strand
TATTTTTATTTATTTTTATTTATTTTTATTTATTTTTATTTATTTTTATTTATTTTTATTTATTTTTATTTATTTTTATTTATTTTTATTTATTTTTATTTATTTTTATTTATTTTTATTTATTTTTATTTATTTTATTTATTTTTTATTTATTTTTATTTATTTTTTATTTATTTTTATTTATTTTTATTTATTTTTATTTATTTTTATTTATTTTTATTTATTTTTTATTTATTTTTTATTTATTTTTATTTATTTATTTTTATATATTTTTTATATTTGTTTTTATTTATTTTTATTAATTTTTATATATTTTTATTTGTTTTTATTTGTTTTTATTTATTTTTATTTATTTTTATATATTTTTATTTATTTTATTTATTTTTATTTATTTTTACTTATTTTTATTTATTTTTATTTATTTTTATTTATTTTTATTTATTTTTATTTATTTTTATTTATTTTTATTTATTTTTATTTATTTTTATTTATTTTTATTTATTTTTATTTATTTTTATTTATTTTTATTTATTTTTTATTTATTTTTATTTATTTTTATTTATTTTTATTTATTTTTATTTATTTTTATTTATTTTTATTTATTTTTATTTATTTTTATTTATTTTTATTTATTTTTATTCATTTTTATTTATTTTTATTTATTTTTATTTATTTTTATTTATTTTTATTTATTTTTATTTATTTTTATTTATTTTTATTTATTTTTATTTATTTTTATTTATTTTTATTTATTTTTATTTATTTTTATTTATTTTTATTTAGTTTTATTTATTTTTATTTATTTTTATTATTTTTATTTATTTTTATTTATTTTTATTTATTTTTATTTATTTTTATTTATTTTTATTTATTTTTATTTATTTTTATTTATTTTTATTTATTTTTATTTATTTTTATTTATTTTTATTTATTTTTATTTATTTTTATTTATTTTTATTTATTTTTATTTATTTTTATTTATTTTTATTTATTTTTATTTATTTTTATTTATTTTTATTTATTTATTTTTATATATTTTTTATTTGTTTTTATTTATTTTTATTAATTTTTATATATTTTTATTTGTTTTTATTTGTTTTTATTTATTTTTATTTATTTTTATATATTTTTATTTATTTTTATTTATTTTTATTTATTTTTACTTATTTTTATTTATTTTTATTTATTTTTATTTATTTTTATTTATTTTTATTTATTTTTATTTATTTTTATTTATTTTTATTTATTTTTATTTATTTTTATTTATTTTTATTTATTTTTATTTATTTTTATTTATTTTTATTTATTTTTATTTATTTTTATTTATTTTTATTTATTTTTATTTATTTTTATTTATTTTTATTTATTTTTTATTTATTTTTAATTTATTTTTATTTATTTTTATTTATTTTTATTTATTTTTATTTATTTTTATTTATTTTTATTTATTTTTATTTATTTTTATTTATTTTTATTTATTTTTTATTTATTTTTATTTATTTTTATTTATTTTATTTATTTTTATTTATTTTTATTTATTTTTATTTATTTTTATTTATTTTTATTTATTTTTATTTATTTTTATTTATTTTTATTTATTTATTTTTATATATTTTTATTTGTTTTTATTTATTTTTATTTATTTTTATATATTTTTATTTGTTTTTATTTGTTTTTATTTATTTTTATTTATTTTTATATATTTTTATTTATTTTTATTTATTTTTATTTATTTTTATTTATTTTTATTTATTTTTACTTATTTTTATTTATTTTTATTTATTTTTTATTTATTTTTATTTATTTTTATTTATTTTTTATTTATTTTTATTTATTTTTATTTATTTTTATTTATTTTTATTTATTTTTATTTATTTTTATTTATTTTAGTTCCAAAATTGTTGAACATCGTCATTATTTATTTATGATGAGTAGCTACAATTCCAATTTTGTAACCGATATTCCAATACAAGTTATTTTCCATTCTAAATCAGCACAAAATATTTAAAACACTTCTTGAAATCGAAATAACTAACTAATATAAACACATTACAAGTCGTCCCAGAAATTAATAATCCGTTATTAAGAGAATGAAGTTAATCATATGCAACTAATAATACAAGAATGGAGTAATATTGGTTGCCTACATGTCAGTTTTACCAAAACACAATTTTATAAATAATTAGTCAAAATTAAAAAAAATATTGTATTTAAGTTACAAAATGCCTTATTTTATGTAAAGAGTGAATATTTTCGGGACGAGCAGAGCGATGTTCCGCAACTGGTTTCATAAATAGCTATTAAGGATTATGAAATTTACAAAATGAATATTAACAATAATATCACCACCAAACTAATTACCTAGGTAGTTGATCGATTAATTGAGCTTACCAATTTTATTTCCCATTTCACTCAAGACGTTCTTTAATTTATTTTCAGAACGCCCTGATACGCCCCATGTCAAGTTCCTTCCTTTTTCCTTTGCAAGTTGATGTAGGTAAGGAACGCAATATTTGCCTGTAAAACCTGTTGCTCCCAGTAATACTATATCTAGCCGTTCTGAATCCGCAACCATTATTTAACACAGTTATTCCTCAAAACTAAAAAATATAAAGATGACAGACACTGACTTACCACTCAATTATAGGTAATGTATCGTTTAGTCTTGACATACAAACACGAATACCTTCTTTGAATAAATAAAAACCAGTTGTATTTTTACTGTCTAGTAGCAGAAACCTTGATTCGATGAAATATTAATTGATTAATTATTATAATGACGTAAACACAAACGTTTACAAAATATATTATATATTATGTTGCGCTAAAAACTATTAGAAGATTTTTTTAATTTAGAAAACATTCATCGGACATTGACCTTTTTTTATCTAATTTTTTTATAAGGAACATAACTTATCTTTGTAACTGGCACGTTGTGCAGTGTATACAGGGTAGCTAGATGAAAACATACCAGGGCCATTATCTGGAGATGAGTCAACATTTTAGAAAAACGTCAGTTTTTAAATATTTATATCATAAACTTTTATCAACGGCGCACCCAGGTATTTTATTTGGGGGGTCTTAGGATTTTTAGTATGAAAGAACCCCACACTTTTTACATTGGTTTTGGGTACTGACAGAATTTGTTCAAATTTTAGTATGTCATTAACGGCATCTTTCTTATGGACCTCAAGTTTGCAGCTCTACAAGGTGTGAGCTGTTAGATGGAGTCAAAAGTATGAAATGCTGAATTAATATTTTCATATACAGGGTGATTCACATAAGAACCGACATAGAGCAGGGGGCATATAGGGGGGTCCCAAAATATGGCAATTTAACGCAACTTACCTCTAAACCAAGTTTCTTCCCTAAGGAGTTATAGGCTTTGAAAGTGAAGTTATAAATTTTGAAAAAAAAAACAATATCGCCGTTATTCTTGAACTTAAAGCAACCAAATTTGGTACACTTTGTGGATGTATTTAGGGCGTTACTTGACAGTAACTAGAGTTTAATTGAAATTTGTAAAGGGGGTATACTGGGTGGCGCACCATTAATATTCAACAGAATTTTGTTAACCCTTGATGGATTTTAAAAATCTTTGCTTTGTTTTGTGGGCAATTCAATTCTTAAACTTTTCTTACTCTAGTAATTTTTCGAAAAAACTCATCATTTTCATCAAAAACTCGAATAACTTAAAACGCGCGCTCTAGGTGTGTTATTTAAAATCAGCGAAAATTCAAAAGTTGGCTATGAAAATAAACGTCAAACTTGACAATGAAGCAAGTAAGTTGTTCAATTAAGTAATTGTTGTTTGAGTGTTTTTAAAATGAACGGGAAGTTTTCTTTTAACGAGCAAGTTGACATGCTGTTAGTGCTAGGTTTTTGTGAAGGAAACTGTAGCCTTTCAAAGCCTATAACTCCTTAGGGAAGCAACTTGGTATAGAGGTAAGTTGCGTTAAATTGCCATATTTTGGGACCCCCTATATGCCCCTGCTCTATGTCGGTTCTTATGTGAATCACCCTCTATATCTCTACTACTCTTAAGTAATTCATGTTTTTTCCTTGTATATTAGTTTGTTAATGCCTACTGGCACTTTGTAAAATAAAACATACAGAGCGTTTAAAAAATTAGGAATAGTAGTTACTTAAATAATGTGCATTTTCATGTATTATCATAATAAGAACATTATTTCTGATCGCTTATTTGTTATATTAAATACAATATAATATTTGTTTTTACATAGATACCGTAAAATGGGATCAATAGAAACAACTTTGGACCTTTTCGACTTTGTATCTGAAAAACGCTGAACCCTAAAAATAAAGTGAAATCGTGTAAAGTTTGGTTCGTACCTAGTAGATTAAAGTTCAGTATTGTTTTTTTTTAAACATATGCCCCCAACCCTACTTTTTTTAAAAAAATGTGCCCTGTTTCTCTGATCTCAAGGTCGGGGTGAAAAGAAACACAGGTTACTTTTTCACTTTATTTGCTATTTAACCACTTTTATGGGTGAATAGAAAGAGTTTTTGAATTTTAAAAAGATTTAAAAAGAAACGCACATTAGTTTCACATTGGTTGGACATTCCAGAAGAATGAAGGTAAATAGAAACAGAGCTTGATTTTTAAAATTTGTTTTTTTAGCGTTTTTTTAATGAAGAAAACACACTCAATGTAGAAAAGATTTTATTTCCTTGAAAAAATATTCAAAAAATTCTTAAAAAACACTTTATTTTGATAATATAAAAACAAACAAAAAAACTAGTTTAAATCAGTTTTGGGTTACTAAAAACCTTAGCAATTCTCTTTTGGAAATTTTTTATAGGTTTTGGATCTCGGATCATGCTTATATTTTCTCGGCATGGCGTTCATAACACAAAAACACATTTTTTTATTTTGTGCGGGTCAATAGAAACAAAGAGCGAATAGAAACACCGTGTTTCCAGAGACAACGTGTTTCTATTCACCCCGTTTTTAGAAAAATTTGGGGTTAAAATAAAAA
>OV651818.1:8287467-8374505 GCA_927349885.1 Psylliodes chrysocephalus | reverse complement strand
TATATAAAATGTCTGAACTTTTTATTCAGAAGATTTTATTAATAATTAGAAGTTTTTTTAATAAGAAGAATTTATTCAAAATAAAACATATTGTTAAAATTTTATTCAGAAGATTTTAATCAAATGATTTTATTTAGAAGATTTTGATCACATTTTATTCATAAAATGTTAATTAAAATATTGTATCAATAAGAATATTATTTAATAAAAAAATTTGGTTAATCGGAAGATTTTAATGAAATAATTGGAATCAAAAGATTTTAAAAAACAAATTTTAATTGGAAGATTTTAAGCGGAAGATTTTATGGAAAATTTTAAGCAGAAGATTTTATTCAGAGCCCGTTAATAAAATAAAAATAGAAGATTTTATTAAAATTATTTTAATCACAACATTTGGTTAATCAGTAGATTCAGTTAATAAGAATATTTGATAAATTAGAACAATAAAATCAGAAGTTTATTCGGAATAGTTAATGAGAAGATTTTGACCACATTTTATTCATAAAATTTTAATAAAAATATTTAAATATTAATAAGAAGATTTATTTAATGAGAAATTTGCTTAATTGGAAGTTTTAAATAAAATTATTTTAATCAGAAGATTTTAAATAGAAAATTTATATCAGAAGATTTTAAGCAGACTATTTTGATCGGAATATTTTAAACAGAACCCAATAATGAAGAAAAAAAAATAGTTAATAATAATATTTTAATTAGATAGTTAATTAATAAACAAATATCTATATCTTAGGAAACGTGGACACATTCAAAATGACATAGAATTTAAATTTTAGAGTTTCAAAAATGTTTAAATATGTTAAATGATCATATTTTTAATTTAATTTTTTGAACAATATTTATGAGGGGACTAAGAGAAATAATTACTTCCATTTATGTCTCACAATATATGAGAAATTATTAATGAAACTGAGATGTGAGAAAAATAGAAAAATACAATAAATTAATCTTAATGTAATGGAAAGAACTTTTTTTTTTTTTTTGACTTGGGCACTTGCCATGCGAAATATATTATATAAGTTTAAATTGCATTACCACTTCTAAATACATACATTCAATCATACACACGTTTGTTCTAAGCAAGAAAGGAAGAAAAATATATAAAAGAAGATAAGGCAAGCAAGGAATAAACAAAGGAAAACATTTCTTCTTGTCTAGGGGCCCGCCAAGACATTTTTTTTTTTACACAAAAAACTAGGCCACGGAAAGGTAGGTATATAACAATTGGGTTAGAACATAGGTTGCAAGACTAATATTAATTATAACATGCTTTACTTTCATACACAAATTTCATCAAGAGGTCGTAAATTTTTTTTGATTAAGTGAGAGAAGATGGCTAATGGAGGAATACATTATTTTTAATTAGATCTTGTATCAGATCTTGAGATTGTTGGGTATAGTTTGCACAACTAAAGAAAATATGATTTAGATCGCCTTTCTCTTGACACATAGTACATATCTCCGAATCTATAACATGGATTTTGAATAAATGTGCTGGATTACATGCATGTCCAAATTTCAATCTAATGATAGTTGTTATATACTTTCGAGGAAGTGAATAGTTTTTAAACCAATGCACATTCGGAATTTTTGAATATTGAGTTGTAGTGGTTTTGCAAAAGTCTTTCCAAGATTTTCTCCAATTTTCCATTTGACGTTGTTTCTCAATTGCAAAAGCATCCAAATTGCACAGCTGATAACTTGTCGGTGAGCCATTGGTAGTTGCGCTTTTTGCCAAAACATCTACATACTCATTATGTTTAAGCCCTATATGTGCTTTAACCCATATTAAAGCAATTGCTTCTGCAATAAATATTGAACATTTTTATAGTAACTTAAAAACGTTCTCTATAGATGTAGAAGGGATAAAAGAGGCACATCCTGTACCAGCTGAAGTTTTGGAAGCATCTGTGTAGATCTTTATAGAATCAGTCAGTTTTCTAGTTGTGAGTTTAAAATATTGAAACTTATTTTATGATTCTCATGATAAATTAGTTGTATAACATTAACATTGTTAAAAAAGGCAAAGAAATTCTCAAAATCTAAGCACTGATCTATATTGATGAGATCCTCATAATTGCTAATATTTCTAAAAGCTTCACAAAGTGGGGGAGATTGTTTATATATCCAATATTTTTGTGTTAAATCAAAATGATTTAATTTACAAATACTAGCATACAAGGTAGGGTTTGTACATCGGACTTTTATTAAAAATTTGTTGCCGAGATATTCTTTCTATAACATAATGGAGGTTCTAATGCTTCGACATGCAGTGGATCGATAGGGGTTGATTTCATAGCACCTATACAAATGCGAAGTACCGTATTTTGAAAGACATTCTTCTTAAAATGTGATTACTTGCTGATCCATAAAGTATACAATACAACCATAATCTAAAATGGATCTTATGTACGATCGATAAAATAACAAAGAAGTTTCGACATCCGCTCCCCACCAGGTTTTTAGATATTGATTTCAGGAAATTTAAACCCCTATTGCATCTATTTAGCATATGATTAATATGTAGTTTCCAGGTCAATTTCTTATCAAGAACCATTCCTAAATATTTAATCGATTAGCAGAAAGGGAAATCGTTACCGTTAATTTTAGTTTTTAGATATTTGGGACATTGTGTCGAGAAAAAATGCAGACATTAGATTTACTGGGTGACATTAGAAAACCGTTACTTATAAACCAATTAGAAGAGTATTTATGAAGTTTTTCCAAAGATTGTAAACAAGAATCATATTTTTAGATTCGGTATATATACAAAAATCATCAGCATACTGTATTGTTTTGAAAGATGGATTATTGATACAGATTTCGTGAAAATCGGCCGTATACATATTAAACAGCAAAGGGCTTAATACTGAACCCTGTGGAATGCCAGAACTATTTATGTCTCACAATATATGAGAAATTACTAATGAAACTGAGATGTGAGAAAAATGCAATTTTGTAGAAAAAATACAATAAATTAATCTTAATGTAATTGAAAGAACTTACCACGTGCAGTCGCAACTTGAGAAACAACTTTCGAACTTTGGCCTTCTCCGATTCTAGTGGACGCTGTTACCCAAAACTGGTACTCGATATGAGATTGTACGCTTTTGACTTCGAATATGGTGTTTGACTCGAAATGGTTTGTCTTGCATTATCCACTTCCGTACGACCGTCCATACTTCTTCGGTAAAGGTTATATTTCGTTATGACGCCATTGGGTTCGATAGGAGGCAGCCAGGACACTTTTAAAGATTGTGTAGAACTTACTACGACTTTAATATCTGCAGGGGATCCAGGAACTGGGAAAAATGATTAAAAAGTGGATTTTATTGTATGACTAAACTCGAATAGTAGACGTCAATTCGCGATTAAAATTAATTTTCGCGCGCCTATCATTTGTCACCTATAAGTAGGATGTTTGTTTATTTACATGTCGTTTGTTTTGGGCGGGATTTTCTATTGTGATTTTTTAACTATTTTTAGATACTATCACATTATAATAGTGTTTTTGAGTTTCATTTAGTGTTAATTTAAGTTTAGTTTTCGTGCTTTCGTCATACATATATTTATCATTATTATTATTATTAGTTGCTACACGAACATCAAGAAATATTTATTTACTAAACCCCGGACGCATATTCATATGTTACCGACACAAAGAGACAATCGGATTTCCGAACGATGCCGAACACGTAATAATAAGTTGCCGACGTAATTCTTAGTTCAGGCAGAGACAACCCAGCGAGACGTGTAACTCAATGTATTTTTTTTGTTCCGTAAAAATTGTTTGGGCGATTGTAACCACAACCAGTTCTATGATGGCGCCACTAGTAAATAGCGGGAAAATTAAAAATGCTTTAGGCGGGAAATTCAAACAAGGATTCAGAAATAAATAGTTTTTTTTATACAAATTTACAGGAGAAACAAAAACTATTGTTTCACTGTATATTAAAAAATATAAAAGCTTTCAATAACATCAAATTTTTTATCATATAAATAATCATTTCAATAAAGAAAGTTTTTAATCAGTTTAATAATAAGCAGTGAACAGAGTTTTTATTACTCTTGTAAATTTCGCTAAAAAAAACTTGAAAATTCTATTGATTATTAAATATTTAAACTTGGAAAAATAAATACACCAAGCTCTTTTTCTATAAATTATATTTTTGTAAGGTACAGAAAAACACTACAATTGCTACGTTTAGAAAAACCTCGTATCATTTTGTGACAAATTACAAAGACAGTAACAGTTGTTATATATTCATAATATATTTAAAAACTAATGTAACAAATATTTTATAAAGTATAGAGTATATGTTATGACTGTTTATTTTAATAGAAACCATGGAAACGAAACAAACACTTACACTCACACAAATGTATGAGGCCTGAGTCGAGTAAGTTCCCATCCTGTAAACTGGATCGAAACCTGCTAGATCCATTCCATACACCCCCCTGCTAACTCCTCTTAGGGTCATCAAGATTAATAGATTTATATGCCATGCCTTCTAAAAGGGAATGAATGATGACATACTATCATCATTTAAATAGGACGTTGCTGAATTACCCCTGTTATGTCGTCTGTTTGTGTATCTTGTGCGTGTGCATTCCTGTTGTGTCTCCAATTATGTAAAAGTTCTCTTAGTCTCCTAATTTGGTTACTAGGTGGACCTTCTAGACGTCTAATCTATTCGATCTGTTCTGCAGCAGGAGGTACTTTTCAAATATAGCAAATAATAATATTAATAATAAACACTATTTAAAGATGAATACATTTTTGTAATTTTTTTGTCATTGCTCCTTACCTGTCTGTTACACCACCAGGGTATACCTATAATCCATATTCCCTTATAGATTACCTTACAATGTTTGAATGAATATAACATTTTACCCATGAAAAACATAATTTCGAATTTAACTCTTTTTCAATTTCATTTAAAACAATTGATATATTACAATTTATCTTCTAATAAAGTTATAGCAAATCCTACTTAAAACTACGGGTTGTTCTGCAGGATAAACTTTTTTTGAGATTGATCTCTCTTAATCCAAAACCGACCTGATGTCCCCAAATTTATTTTCCAATGCATCCTGATTTAAAATTCTGTCCTTTTGTGATTCAATTTTTTTTCTTTTAAATGACTACAATCTTCTGAGTGGCTATTAGAGGTAGGTGTATGCAAGAAATAGCCACTATCTAATAATTTCAAAAGTCCTTTGCCAATGCTTCATGTGCAGAGATTTTTTACTCGGCCATTTTACTTCTTTTCTAGTAGGTGGGAACTTGTGCTGCCATTAAAGCTGTCGAGACATTCATCTACCTACTTAATGAACAAAAGTAGCTGTAACAATGGATCTAAATTCACCTAAAATAATTATAGTCATTTTGTAATATATTATTAAACACACACATTATACAGTGGTTTTTCTTAATAAATTGGAAATTACTTACCTCTAGAAAGAAATGTGTACAAAAACGCGAGTTTGGTTCCAGAAATTGCTTCATGCAAAAAATAATATGCAAAAATAAACATTCCCCCCCAAAGAAAATTAATTAAACAACAAAATCAGACTCAAAGAAATAAACGGGGCCCAAATTAAATTAATTTTAATAAAATGCACACGTTCATAACAACATTCATAACATTGTCAGCTGTCAGTTCTAATCGATACGTCGACGTCAAAAAAACCAGCAACATCAGCGACCTCTTAGATTGGTGTTAGTTTTATTGGAGAGAGATAAATATATGTAAAGATCAATGTAAAAGAGAAACAAAGTCATATATGTAATTTAACTGGACCACCGAACAAATTTCCTATTAAGTTACACGTCTCTGTTGTCTCTGGTTTAGGTCTGTAACTTAACGATTGGCAACGACTGCGGGTAGTGATGTGAATCTAGTACCTTTGAGAGTTTACCAAAGTTTTACCAATATTCTACTGAGGGCAATAATATATTCAAAACAAATGTGAGCAACAAATCGGAAGTTGAGGTGTGTTAGTTTTATTATGTCAAACATAAAAATAACTATTTTAGGTGACTGGAAGTAGAAGACTTACCAGCGGATTTTCGGAAAGCAGAAAAAAGTGCCCCACAATTTAAAGGAATGTGGCGATAGAATTGATGGATTAGGTGATAACAAAAGGTAAAAGTAGAGAGTTTGTCTATAATATATATTTTATTATTTATTTAGAGTTTATTTCTCGAAACATATCTTTTCTTTAGACTGTAATAATTAACCATTTTTATAGACACAAAATGTTAAATCTTATCTTTCAACTTATGCAAGAATAAACATTATCTATCCTATATCAAGAGTTTTTTTCATTACCTATTGTATAGGAGCAAATGTACCTTGTATAAGTTACTTGTATAAGTTACGACGGAATTCTAAAGTTACGTCTGTAACTTATATAAAATCAATTGGCTTTCCGGAGAGGTTGGTTGTGTCGGTAACATATGAATATGCAACCCGGACATGATTATGTGGTTTAAAAGACATTTCAGGTACCAAACGTTTATTATTGAATAACTTATTTAAAATTCTTACTATCCTTCTTCTTATATTATGAAGTGAATTGTGTAGTTCTTTATATACATGTAAATGGTAATAAAACCGTCACAAATCCGATTTCGGTTTGATTCTAAACAACAAAATTTTAATAATGTGAATTTGTAGATGTCCATTTATCGTAAGAAAGAAAATTTTACGACTTACGCTTGAAAAATAATGAACATTTCAGTTTTAATTTTGACATTAACACCATATAGATTGCAATTTGTTGGGGACTTTTTAGCAAATTTAATTAATATAAACACTATATCATACACTATAAGAAATAAACAAATTTAAAGCTCACAGGTAAGAAAAACTTCGAATTATAATTGATACAAATTAAAATATAAACAGTAAACAGGAATGCCAGTGTTGCCAAATAATGAACTGATTTTAAAACAAAATTAATAAATGAAATAAAATTTAAAAAAATCAATATAATATATCGGTTTTATAAAAAAATCCTTAAATAAATATAGAGTATGATTACATATTACTAGACACAAATTTTGCTACTTAAAAAAAGGTCTTATCCATTTTTTCAAGGGCTAAAAATCCAATAGCATAGCGAAATTTCGCTACTGCTGGCAACACTGAACAATATCCTACTTATAGACACCTTCTACAAATTCCCTCCAGGGCGTATCACTTAGCTTCTCCCTCTTCTACAATTATTCGTCTCGAATAACTTAATTACTGGGATCTGGTTGGAGCCAACGGGGAGGATCTGAACCACGGTATGGCGCTAACTTTTCAATGTGAACTACCTTGGGTCTACTTCTCGTTGACAACTGAATGCGGTAGATCAGGTCGTTGATTTTCTTGAAGACGGTGTAGGGGCCTTCCCAGTTCCGTTGCAGCTTCTGACAAAGTCCTTTTCGGCGCCTGGGATTGTACAGCCATACTGGATCGCCTCTCTCAAAATGTGTCCCTGTGGCATGCATGTCGATTATAGCTTTTGCTTTATCGCTATTAACTTTCAAACGTTGACGAGCGAATTCGTATAACTTCTATAATCTTTATTTTAAGTTTTGTATGTACGTGGGAGGAGTACGCATCTCTTATTCACCAGGAGGCTGCCTTCCGGTAATCATCATGGATGGGGTATTCGCTCCGTGCGCAACCGCAGCGCCAATTCGTTTTGGTATTAATGGACTCTTTCTGTGTATACTGACAAATACAATTTTTAATAGAATTCGTAATTAAAAAGTATATATGTTAGTTTTAATAAAAGTATATGGATTTGTAAAACAAGTAAAACATTAATTTATTATTATTATATATTTTTAACGCTTAAATTAAAGAAAATTATGTATAATCAATGAAAATCAATAATAAAATATAGGCAGGCAATAGTATTTACTGGAAAATGTATGAGAAGTTGCCTAAGTCTAATAAGTTGTCATTGAAGAATTAGCATGTTATCAAAATAAAAAAATACCATTTAATAATAGTTAAAATGTATAAAAAAGGATCGCTAAATATATTTTCATTTTTGTTCAAAAGAAAACATAGAATGAATGATTAAAACTGGTTTCTCATCAGTAAGTTACAAAATTACATTCCATCCACATATAATAATCAAAGGCAGAAATCTTGAAATCTAGTCCTTGCTGAATGAACATTTAAGAATAAAAGGACGTTAAAGAACATCGTAAAATGATAATTTATTGTTTATTTAAAACCTTTCAAGTTTCTGATATCTACTATTTACAGCATTACTGTTATTATTACAAAAATAAAGGTAATTTTTTTTTCTTATTGTACATCTATCCATTTATTTCTTTGATTTAATTTCCACTTTGCTACTGACATTTTTTATATAAGTTTCACTGTTTTTTTTTGCTAGTATTTGTACAATTGCCAACACAGCAACTCCGGTTGCTTATTGTATTGTCTGTACTTACTTTTTTGAAAAAAGTAAAATGTATACGTGTATTTGATATGCCAAAATTACAAAATATCGCCCTAAAATGCATGAATTATCCGCAGCTAGCGCTAGTATCGCTTTTGCTTCCCTTTCCATGACTTCGCACGGAGCGAATAACTGCTCGTTTCATGTTCAGAACTTCGGTAGGCTAGCAGAAATAGAGAAATTAAAGTGTCCCGGTCCTTTTGATTATCAGAGACGAACATTGAAAGATACTGGCATATCGTTCTATTATGTCTTTCTACCATTCCGTCGGACTGTGGGTGGAGAGGCGTAGTGCGTGTTTTCCTGATGCCTAACAGTTTCATCAATTCTTGCCACAATTCGGATTCAAAATTTCGTCCTTGGTCAGAATGTAATTCCAGGGGGACTCCGCGTCTCGCAATGACGTTCATCATAAATGCTTCCGCTATTGTCGTCGCTTCCTGATTAGAAATAGGCACTCTTTCGGGCCACTTTGAAAAATAGTTAAGGGAAGTGGTCCTAGAATATCTATGGCGATTTGTTCGAAAGGCTCTCCGGAAAGGTACTGTGCCATTTTACCTCGACTTCTTGTTTTGGGCCCTTTTCTGCCATTACAAAGATCACATTCCTTACACCAATCTTCTACATCCAATCGGCAGTTGACCCAATAAAATATTTCTCGAACTCGTACCCAAGAGTCCTCCTAAACGGCTGCTATGAAGCTCCTCTAATACTTTTCTCACCTGTGACCTTAGCAGTATCACTTGGTGGACTACATGTACTCCATCGGGGCTATCCCAGTTCCGGTGCAATAGACCATCGTGTAGATACAGGGAATCCCACTGGGTCCAGTAGCCTTTTATAGTTCTACTGTATTTGGTTATCTCTTGCCAAGTAGGTGTGACTTTATTTTTGAGCCATTCTCGGACAACCTTTAAGTCATTGTCTTTCTTCTGTCCCTGTCTCAGACTTTCAAGGGTGATTTCTTTTTCGTCGCCCTCTGGCTTGATAGTGGTGTCCCAAAGAGTAACTTTATCAACCGGTTCTACTGGTTCTTCAAACCTTTTACCATACCAGCATTGTTCCTCTAAACGGGGTTGCCCGAAGAGAATGTCTGCGTTGCTATGGAGACCTCCTCGATGCTCTATTTTCTGGTTATTGTTAGAAAGCCGGCTCGGTGTGGTTGATTGGCTTCTTCGGGACGCATAGTTGCTGTAATTAATTCTTGTTGGTCTTAGTGATGGGCTTGGAAAGATTGTTCTATATGATTTTCCGATCTCATTCGCTGATTCTCGATTTATAGAATGAGCCATGCTTCTACAGATTCTTTGAAGGTGTCCGATTGTTCCGCAATTGAAGCATCTCCTGCTTCCATTTTGGCTGTTTCGTTGCATATTTCGTATGATATTTAAGATTTGGGGAATAGAATTAGTAATGGCCTCCTCACTTTCCTGGGATTTAATTTTCCTCTTTTGCGCGAGCAGATCTGGATAGAAGTTTTACCGTTTCATATTCCTGAGCTGCAATCAGTTTTTCCCGCAGCGTCTTGTGATGTTGTAAACGAAGGACTTGCCGCATTTCCACATCTTTTAGTCCATCAATGAATGCTTGTATTCCGAGTTGTTCTTGGAAATCTTTCGGCACCTGTGGATAGGCCAGATGAATCAACCTTCTTAAATCAGCCTCGAATTCCTGTAAACTCTCATTATGTTTCTGACTACGAACCTTTAGCTGGCTTTGGAATACCCGTTGCAAATGCTGCTGGCCATATCTTGTCTCCAAAGCTTGGACGAGAGATGAATAACTGGGTTCCTCTTGAGGAAGTAGCTGTAAAATGGTTGCTGCCTGACCTCGCAATGACACTATCAATGAAGCCGCCATCTCTTTCTCGGTCCAGCCATTGGCTCTAGCAGCAGCTTCAATTTGGAGTCGATATGATCCCCATGTTATCTGACCGTTAAACGTGGGTGGCTTAATGGTCTTGTTAGTATGGCTTTGAGAAATTAAGTTTTGGATATCGCTTGGTTGGGTTATAGATGAGGACGAGGTAGTGTTTTCAGTTTTAATGCTGCTTACGGAAGCTTGGCCACGAATTATTTTCTCTAACTCAGCCATTTCAGCTCTAATTCGCCTTTCTAACTCCACTTTAGCCTGTTTTTGTTGATGTTCTAAATTATGTTTTTAAGTTCTGTAAATTACTTTTTAGATTCTCTTGCTGCTGTTTTAACAGATCTATTCTAATTTTAAGCTGACCAACCTCTTGCTTGAAGGTTTTCTGGATTTGTAGCAAAGCATTTATAATCTCTACCTTCGCTTTTCTATACCTCTCCTCCTTCTCTTCTTCTCGTTTTCCCTCTCATCCTCTTCTTCCTTCCTACGCGTTTTCTTTTCCTCCTTTTCTTCCTTCCTACGCCTTTTCTTTTCCTCCTCTTCTTCCTTCCTATAGCTTTCCTTTTCTTCCTCTTCTTTCTTCCTACGCCTTTCGTTTTCCTCTTCCATTTTCAAAAACCATGCTTGTGGTCCTGAACTATCTATATCTTTTTCGTACTCAGTGGATCTAGTATTTACCATGAACTTTTATCTTATATCCCACCGCTGTCACCAATGTTACATAGGTTTTTGGTATTGCAATTTATTTCAACTCAACTTTAACAACAATTATACAACTGATAACATTAACATGTAACGTCTATCAAAAAACTGAAAACTGACGTCAGGATCATCGGCTTATATAGCTTGCTTGACCCTTCACGAACCTTCCCGAAATGCCTAGAATTTTCTTGACAAATCATTTCACTTCCCATTAGTTATCAGTTTCGTTCAAAATGTTGCCAACTAAATGCCTTATTCTCTTCTTGGTTTCATGTTGAACTACCTCCCATTTGCTGTTTTCGATATTAGTTTGCTCTTCTTCGATTTTATTGTCCAGAGTTTTATCTGTATCTAGCTCTTCTTCTGTATCAGAACTCTCTGGGGCCAAGTCATCTGCTGAATCAATTATTACAGAGAAATCGTCCAGCTCTTCATCTGTAGGATTCGATGTCACTTTCTTTCTGGATTGTATGCTTTTTATTAACTTTCTTAGTCTTAGTCGCTTTTTCTTCTTCTAGTCTAGCTAATACCTGAGGTGCAGTGATGACTTCTGCTCCACATGCCACTTTTATTTTTTTTATTTTTTGTACCTGGCCACTATCAGAGTGTCTTATTGTTTTCAAAAGAAGCTCTTCAAATGATAATTTTGATGTGGATCGACTAGTTGTAGCTTCTATATTTGGAATTTGTTCGACATTTTGGTTTTCTTTGACATTTTGGTTTCCTTCGACATTTTGGTTGTCTTCGACATTTTGGTTTTCTTCGACATTTTGTTTTCTTCGACATTTTGGTTTTCTTCGACATTTTGGTTTCCTTCGACGTTTTGGTTGTCTTCGACATTTTGGTTTTCTTCGACATTTTCGTTTCCTCCAACATTTTGGTTTTCTTCTCGTCTCCCAACAGCATTACCTGGGGTGTGTTTTCTCCACCTTCTTAAACATTCAGAATCATATTTGTCTTCAGATATGACCTGCCGATCAAATGGCTGTATACCAGCTTTTACAAAACCATTACTAATAGTGATAGGCTTGAGGTCCTTCCAGGCTTGACCGATCATTGCCGAAAATTGTTTCTTTGGTATTTTAATTCCCACATTTCTCCTTTGCCAAGCCACTAATCTTTCATCCCATGTACCCTTCAGTGATCTGAACCCTGATATATCTAGTGGCTGAAGAAGGTGGCTCGTGTGTGGGGGGGGGGGGGGGGGAAGTTTGAGAATTGTTACATTATTGGCAGTTGCCAATTCTATTAGAGGAATGTTAACATGGGTGATATGACCATCATAAATAATCAGAACAGGTCTGTGTGGTCCCAGAGTAGGCAGTAGAGTTTTTTCAAAGTAATTTAAAAAAATATCTGTCTCCATCCAGCCTTTTTTTGCTGGCAGCCAAGACATTCCCGGATACGAGTCTTCTTCATTTGGAATCCAGGCATCCCAAATATTCTTTCCCTTATACACAATGAGTGGAGGGGCTTTTAATCCGGAAGCAGATACAGCAGCTAAAACAGTTGTATTTTCCCGGTCCGGACCTGACACGGTTCTAGAACAAGCTTTTCCCCTTTCACCAACAATTTTTGTTTCATAAGGATCATGAGAAAAAGAACTCTCATCTAGGTTCCAAATTTGTTCGGGCTTGTTATGAAGTGACAAATCTGTTAAAGTTTGATTCAAAATATCGAAATATGCATTAATGATGAACGGATCTGTCATCTTTTTTCGGGCGTACTCAACTGATTGGGGCTTCTTTATACTCAGGTGGTGACGTATTTTGAAGTTTCTGAACCAATCATCACCAGGTATGTTGTTCTTGAATGGTGTCTTAATATTATTTTATTCAACATAACTCGCAACAACCATCAGCAATTCTTTTCTCGTGATTCCAAAGCCCCACTTCTCAAGTGTGCGAAGAGCATTTGCTAATTTGATTTCATCCTCTTTTGGAATCACTGTAGAACGGCCTTGTGTCTCGCTTTTTTTCCTCGGGTACCTTTCAGGTGATAAAATAGAGTGGTTTTCGGAATATGATATAATCTATGGGCTCTATGTATAGTTAGAGCACCGCGTTTAATTTCAGCCAAAGCTAAATTTATATCTTCCTTTGAATAAGCCCCTCCTCTGTTAGTCTTTCTTACGTAGACTCTTGGCATATTCTGAAATGAAAAATTTTTATTAAGTTTTTACACCGCAAAAATGTACGTTCACACTTGCACTGATGAAATGTTCACACTTACCTCATTATGCGAAATACTAAGGGGTAAGTGTGAACACGATATTTATCAACAGTACGAAAAAAAAAACCGAATATGCATATATAGGTACTGTGTTAAACTATAACATATTACAAATACAATAGCAATAATAAAAAATAACTTACGTTGGTAAATGTATTTTTCCTTGTATTTTAAAAATAACACGGTGCACTCATCAACTGTGATCACTTTATGGCATGAATTAAATAGGTTATGTCGCGCCCGCCAATTATCGCACTGGCGTTCTTTTTAGCGGGCAAGTGTTCTAGGATGATATACTACTAGGAACAAAAAAACGCACTTCTATCGGTGTACTCCTGTCATTTAAAAATGATATGTTAACAGTTACCCCCGATTCACACTTCCCCAGGTTTACCTTATTAGGAAATAAAATGTCCTAGAAAATGTAAACAAAACTGAAAAAGTCACTATTAAACTAAAAAAAAACGAACAAAGGCGGATTCAGGATTCAGTTTCAGTTGATGCGTCAAAAAGAGTACTTCGTCCACCCAGCTGAAACGTTTGGTATTAATAATCAAGAAAGACCACGGTATAACAGCTCGGAAATAAACAATTAAATTCTAAGGGTTGTTTACCCCTTGGGGTTGTTGTTGCATAAAACTGTTTTTCAAGTAAAGGAGTAACTATGCCAAATTTCAAATTAATCGAGCTTATAATTTCACTGGTATTTCGCTTATATACTATAATAGACAGTAGTTTATCTTCTTTCCCGAAGTTAGTTTTGCGTAGATTAGAATTATCCCACTCAATATGCCTATGTATTCTATATTAGGACCCCATTTTGCCTACTGGCAAAAATGCCATTTTTTTAAAGAAATAACAATAAATGGAACAAATAAATACTTAGGTATTGTATTAATAACACTTACTTGTACGCAGTGCCGACTAGAGAGGGGGGGGGGTATCCGGAACTAATTCCCGGGACCCGGACTCAAATGGGGGCCCAGCAACTGTTTTTTATTTGTTTTGTATGAGAAATTAGACAGAAGACAAGAAGGGAAGTTTTTGGTTGGGGAGTTTTTTTTGAAAACTCAATTTAAGTAGAGAAGGAAAAGTTTTAGCTTGATGACCTTTTTTTTTGAAAAAGCAATTCAAGTAGAGGAGGAAAAGTTTGCTTTTTTTGTCACGGGGCCCGATCTAGAGAATTGTTCTGGGGCCCGGCCTGGCTCTCGGCCGCCCTGCTTGTACGGTAATGTACTCCAAAATTTACAATGGAAAACATGAGTTAATATAGGCATAGGTGTCACGTTACAGAACGATTATTTCGAGAGAAACGAGTTTAAAGTTTTACAGTTGCATTATGATATATGGTTCATGATAACTTCGTATCTTATGAATAGCGGTTATTTATCAAAATTGGAAATCAAAACTATCACAAACAAAAAATATAACATATTATTTTAAGTATGTTAGGCTAATAGCCCTCAGAAAGTCTAGATACCGCTTGGCGTATGCTGTCAATACAAAAAATTACCCCATTCAAGCTTGTCGCCATGTTAGGTAAATTTATGTTTTGGCTACACTGATTTTTAGTTTGTGTGTTCTGTAATACGTGAACACCGATAATCTGCACTTTGTTATTAGTTATAAGTGAGTGAGACGCACAATTTCTAATTACCTAAGAACAAAACTTTGACAAACCTATTTGATTTTCCTAGATCTGTTCAGACAGGACCGGTTTTATACATTTTCTCGTTCTTGAAATATTATTTTTACATGGTTATATATATTATTGGATAAGTGTTTTGTGTACATATTGCTATGATAATTATAGAGAAGTTCAGTGAGATTTATGTAATATAATTCAAATTACAAGTAAACCATCTGTTCCTGTTTGGCAATATGGAGAAAATACCTACTTCAATGTCAAATGTACTATTTAAAAGAATGTGATTGTTAACTGGTCATTTATTTATATTATATTATGAAAATAAAAACTCGAATTTTTTAACTAGGGAAAGATGTACTTACATCGGTAACAAGGTATTTTTAGAAAAACTGATAGATTACTCCTATTCCTATAGTTTATTTGAAAATAAATAATAGCAAAAGTATATAAAAATATGGACCTTTGCCATAAAAACTGTGCCACCAAGCATTTTCAAATAAACTATAATGATAATTTGATTTAATAGAGCGAGTATAAGATCTCACCTGCTAGAGAAATTGGTGCATAGGGAAGAGATTATGAAGCAGGTAAGCAAAGTCGTTGCAAAAGATAAATATATAAAAGTTATTTTAAAAATTTGATAAAAAACTAGTGGAACAACAAATGGAGTTGTCGCTATCGGAGATCCAATCAGCAGAAAGTGAAAAAAAACTTTGGGAATGTTGGAAAAGGGCACAGCAATAGGCCCAAAATAATTCCTTGGTTTTTTAATAAATATAATCTTGTGAGATGCAAAAAATACTGCTAGAGTGGAGAAGCAGTATTGTTCTAATGTAGAAAACCCAGGGACATACAGCAGTGCACTAACCATAGGCGAATAGTCACTAAATTATACAAGAGTAACATCTCGATTTTATTTTTAAATATTTTTGAGAATACCTATTATTATTTGTTACATTGAGTTTAATAAAACCACAGATTTCGAATGTACTGAAAGTTATTTAAAAAGTACCTCTATAAATATATAGAAAATGTGTTTATGACTAACTGGTTTTATTAATCTTTTTTTGGGGTAGGTAAATATATTTTGAAAAATTTACAAACTTCCTTTGAATAAAAGACAAAATATTTCTGTTAACTGAACAATATTTCAAACATAATATATACCTATTTAAAAGAAAATATTACATTTTACAAGTATCGCATATTTATATGAAATAACTTACTCAATAAGAAAGAATTAAATGAAGCAAATTAATAAACAATGGATATGAAAAATTGCTTTAACAATTTAATCCTTAGATAAACTTATTCTTACATATTGCTTTAATCAATTTATTTACTATAAAAGTATATTTCCTATCATTTATTACATGTAATAAAATAAAGCATAAAACATACAAACTATAATATGTACCGACTTAGAACGGAACTAATATTAATAGAAAAACCTGACCAAAAGATGTAGAATAAATTGTCGTAATGGTTTTTAAAAATTACGATTTTTATATCATTTCTTTGGCAGTATATGTCCAAAAGTGTACTAAATTTCTAAAATAATGCATTCAGATGTTTCTCTAAATGAATAAATAAAACTTCACCAAGAAAGGTTAAAAAATTCAAGTAATTTGATTGTTGTTTAATAGCAATTAATAAATGGAGTGGTAATATTAATAATAATTTTGTTGCCAACAATTTTTCTTTCATAAATTCAAATAATAATTAGATATGTGACATTCATAACTAATATTCATTAACTCGAGAGATAAAAAACCAATTTTGTTTAATAACATTAGATGATGGGGTGATAATATTAATAACTTTATTGCCAACAATTTTCTTTCTACATAGAAATTCAAAAATTACATTATGCGTCAGGTACCTAAATAAGTAAATGTAATATAACATAATAACCCCACTAAAGAAACCTAAATTAAACAATTGTTCAAGGATCAACCTTATCCAAAGCTTTAGAACTCTTTATAAATAGATATAGCATCCACTTGCTCTTGGTTATCCAAAATATAAACAGAAACATATTTAATTAAGCATAAGTTAATAACCATTGAATGATTATTAATAAAACTTTGAAGATCTTGTGAAATATTATCCAGGAAATAGTAAATAAATGCAATTGCAAAGAGAAATAATAAAAAGTACAAAAGTACACAGTACGTCTTGCTTCTTGCTTGTGCAAAGGTAAGACACGGCGGACCGATTAGCGGGACGTTGTATAGTCTAAAAATTAGGTAAAAGTAATGGTGAAAATTTTAAAAATATAACCAGTTACTACAGGGATGAGTGCATTAGCTACCACAAAAAAAATCGTGAGTAGATATTGTGTTTTAGATGAATTATTTCAGTTTTCCCTATTTATTGGTATAATAAGGTCTTTAATTGCTTACAAATCATTAATTTATCATGAATTGCAACTAAAAAACCTGATCTAGAAAAAGTCTAACAGTAATTAGTACTTTATCATTTGTATAAAATTATAGTCCAGTCAAATCTGGTAATATATTTAAGCCGATATGGCACCAGATGTGGATGTATATTGCAAAATTTGTTCTGATAATTTCATTGTTTGTACTAAATCAATTAAATGCGCTCTATGTCACTTTAAATTTCATACTGTATGTGCCTCAGTTAAAGATACCTGGTCAAGAGTTGTAACTGAGAGCGAAAATATTTTCTGGTTTTGCGATGAATGTAAAAATCAATGGGGAAAAACCAAAGACAATGATACATTGCTTTTAAACAAGGAAATTGATTGCCTTAAGCGTGAAAAGGAGCTAACAAACAAACTACTATCTGACATGGAATATACAATGAATCTACAGAAATCTGTCATTGAAAAATATAATAATGAAAATAATAATAATGAAAATAATAATACTGTAAATGAACAAGTCCCCTCTTTTACCAAATACAGCGACATCGTCAAAGAATCACCCTCCTCTGTTCTTATAATTAAATCAGATGACAATAATGCAACTCAAAATGATGTGTTGGCCGATATAGCCAAATCAGTAAATCCAACGCGTATAAAAGCATGCATAAATAGAACAAAAAAAATTCGTGGCGGTATAGAAATACACTGTCAAGATAAAGAATCACTCCAAGCTCTCAAAACTGGTATAAACGATAAAATTGGGAACAAATACAAAGCTAGTGAACTTATAAAATATAACCCACGCCTGCTAATAAAGAATGCTCGTGTAGATGGATTAAATACTTCTGCTGAAATTATAAATAATATAATGTCACTTAATGATATTACTGAAGTCAATCAATCAGACATTAAAATAATTACAATGCTAAAACATTTCAATAGTACAAATGTCGTAATTGAAGTCTCCCCATTCTTAAGACGTATTCTCTTAGAGAGAAAATATATATTTCTAGGCTGGAAAAAATCTGAAGTATCTGATTACTTGAGAGTAATAAAATGCTACAAATGCTGTAATTATGGTCACCTTCAAACGAATTGCACAGAAAAGGATTTATGCTGCCCCAAGTGTTCAAACAAACATAGTCTTAAGGAATGTATTTCCAGTGATATAAACTGTATTAACTGTACTAAATTTAATAAGAATGCTAGGAACAAAGTGCCTACTAATCATACATCAAATGATTCAAATTGCCCAATTTTGCAAAATTATGTTTCTAATTTAAAATTAAGAATTAATTATGGATAATAGAGTTTTTAAAAGGGATTTACTTAAATTCGGAAATTGTAATATTCGTTCTATTTTACCATCACTTTTAGATTTCTCAACATTTATTGTCCAAGAATCATTTGATGTAATGGCTGTCACTGAAACATGGCTATCGCCTGAAATAACATCTGACATTTTACATATATCGTCTTATAAATTTTTACGTGCTGATCGTAATAGACATGGCGGTGGTATTGGCGTATTCGTTAAAGACCACTTTCAAACGGAAGTCTTGGATTTAAATGTCAATTTTGATAATAAAATTTTAGAAATGCTTTGGGTTAAAATTAGTCTTGGAAATATGGCAATTGTTTTACGCGTCGTTTATCGTATTCCTAACACCAGTGTTGAAAGAGCAATCGACTGTCTTGATAATATACTATCATTAATAGTTCCTGATTACGATAACATTATGATAGTTGGCGATATTAATGTAGATTTACTACAGATTGGCAATAAAATTAGTAGATATTTACAGTCTTATGCTTTTGAACAGGTAATTCAGGAACCAACGAGAGTAACCTCGCACTCTGCATCTCTCCTTGATCCTATCTTTCTTAATTTTGCAGCCCAATGTCATAAAGCTGGTGTTTACAATACTGATCTTTTTAGTGATCACAGCCTTTCTTATTGCGAAATTTCTTCTATGGTGCCAAAATTACCTCCAAAAATGATTACTTTTAGGGATTTTAGACATTTTGATTTAGATCTTTTTGATAACGACCTTCGTAATGTTCGCTGGTCTGACATTTTGTATATACGTAATATAGAAGAAAAAGTTCAATTTCTTAGAGAAAACATTTTAAATTTATTCGATATTCATGCACCGATAAAAACGGTTAAAGTTAGTAAACCTAAAGCTCCCTGGTTAACTGACAATTTAAAACTTATCCTGAAGTTACGCAATAAAGCCTTTTCAAAATATAAAAGACTAAAAACAGTTGAGAATTGGGAACATTATAGAGAATTAAGAAACTATGCAAAAGCTTCGCTACGCAGAGAAAAAGCTGCATATTTGCATTCTCTGTCAAAGCAAAAAAATACATCTTCCTTTTATAAAGCTTTAAAAAATTTCAAAATACAATATACTAAACCTTCCAACATTCCAACACATTTGTCTGATCCCGATGATATAAATAGTCATTTTATATCAGTTTTTCAAAATGACGAAACTGCATGCTCAAGCAATATTGATTATTATCAACATAACAAACATAATTCAGGAAACACTTTTTCTTTTAGAATGACAGATACATCAACCATTTTAAAAATAATTCAAAAAATCAAAAGCAATGCTAAAGGAGCAGATGGTATTACTTTACAAATGCTTAAACTATGTTTTCCAGTTATAGGTGACTACATCACTCATACTATTAACTGTTGTCTTGAGATAGGATTCTTTCTTAATTCTTGGAAAGAAGCTTTAGTGTCGCCACTTTCTAAAATATCCAATCCTGAATCATGCAATGATCTACGTCCTATCAGCTTATTATGTATACTTTCAAAAATATTAGAAAAAGTTGTCTATCTTCAGTTAAATGATTACGTAAACAGTTCCAAATTGATAGTTGGTGATCAATCCGGATTCAGAAGTGGTCATAGTACAGTAACAGCCCTAACAAGAGTTTGTGATGACATTATCGGTTCATTTGATAAAAATATGTCAACTGTATTAGTTCTTTTAGATTTTAGTAAAGCTTTTGATACGATTAATCACAAACTTCTTATATCTAAATGCAAATATCTTGGATTTGATAATATGGCTCTTAATTTCTTCAAATGCTACCTTACAGACCGAAAACAGAGAGTCGTTATTGGTGGTAAATGTTCCAAATTAAAATCTATTTGCTCTGGCGTCCCACAGGGCTCTGTGCTAGGACCCCTTCTCTTCCTATTATACACGTTTGATATGACTAAATATTTACAATTTTGCAAAAAACAGTTATTTGCAGACGACACTCAATTATATTTTCATTTTAATCCTTCCGAATATGAAATAGCTAATGTCCGCATAAATCAAGATTTGCATAAAATAAGCGAATATGTGAAAGGGCATGGTTTGAAATTAAATGCTAAAAAATCAAAATCTTTGTTGTTTTCTCCAAAAATATATAAGAATATGCTTAAATCGGACATGCAGATTAGGGTAAATGGTGAACAAATAAAATTTTTTCCTTGTGAAAAGAATTTGGATGAAAATTTAAAATTTGTTGAACATGTTTCTCAAGTGTCAAAAAATTGTTATTTTCGTCTAAGACTCTTATATGCAAGTAAACAATATTTAGCATTTAACATGAAAAAAACCCTATGTGAAAGCTTGGTAATCTCTAAAATAACATACTGCATCTCTGTATACTATCCTTGTCTCGACAGGGCTACTGCAAACTGTTTACAAAAAATACAAAATTCGTGTTGTCGGCTTGTTTGTAACAAAAGAAAATATGACCACATATCACCTTACATTATTTCATTAAAATGGTTGAAAATAGATTCTTTGTTCAAATTTCTTTTCTTATTATTTTTAAGCAATTTATTAAAAGCTAATTCACCATTATATTTAAGAGAACGGATTACGTATAGGATTGACGCACATGCCTTAAATTTGCGAAATCGCCATACTATCGCCATGCCACGACATAGAACTGCCATGTTTCAACGGTCATTTAGCTATAATGTCGCTAAAGTATACAATTCACTAAATACACACTTAAAATCATATTTGAGTACTAGTTCATTTAAAATAATGTTAAAATCATATTTTCTTGGTAGCCAAGCAAATGAAAATATTTAATTCATATTCTATTTTATTTATTTTATTTGTTTTATTTAATTCTTGTTCTTAATTTAAATTTGAATTCATCCGTAGACATTCAGCGTAATGTAGAGTAGGTTAGGTTTAAGTTAGTTTTAGGATTTGTGATATGGTTAAGTTGAATGGCCATTTGGCTAGACTACGCCATTTATACTTTGTAAATGTTGTTTTGCTGGTATAATAAAGACGTTTATTATTATTATTATTAATATTGGTCTATAAATTGCCGTTTGATTTCGTTATACTTTTAAATATTATATTTTACATATTATTTTTTTTATACAACTCACTATATTTACAAGTTTTTTGTTAATGCAAAAAGAAAAATTTGTTTCATAAGTTATTTTAATGAATAAGTTCTAGTTTAACAATATACATTCAAAGACTTAAATTAATGTCACCAGTGTGTTACATAGAAAGAGTTTGTTGGTGATTTTCTTTTTTCAGCAAATATTTCATCATGGCTGAAGTAACAATGAACTTGTAATATAACTAGTAAATGATGCAATACATATTGCTCAACTTTTATAGGCTATATAAATCTAATGAGTTTATTACAAAGAATAATGGACCATAAAGATGCGATATAACAGAAAAGTTTGATTGTAAAATTACTTGGTTATAATTAAATTACAATGGCATAAATTAAGTTGTACATAAATAATTTAAATAAACACAAGTAAGCTATAAAGGGTTGTACATGGGCAAAAAAATAAGACAAAACTATATTCTGAAAAAATTATCATCAGAAGAAAAAGTTGTATCAAGGTAGTAATAGTGGACATTTTTCGAATAAAAAAAACTAAAAAAGAAGTAACGGTCGACACGTTTTTCTGACTATTGGTCTTTATCAGTACGGTGCAGCCAAGTTCAAAGGATCATGGAACTTGTGTTGGAAAAATTGTACAATAGCATAGGTCACTAACAAGGAGCCAATAACACATTTGACGTTTCAGCTAGTATCCCCAAATTTTCTGGGCTTATACTAAAGTCACAAAATGATTTAACGGTCTTCCTATGGCTATCAGTTATTCTTTCCTAAAATTTTCTGGTATGCTACAACAAAACATACAAATTATTTGATTTTGTAAATACACAAATATTTGTGAAAACTTACACATGAAATGTTATTCCTTCCTTGTGTCTTCTACCGTTAGATGCATTGTTACATTCACGTACAAAACAACAAGAGATTTTGAAAATCCTGTAAAAATTTAACGCCAAACCACAAATGTTTTTTATTAAAATAAAACACTAAACGACTAAACTAAAAAATAATATTTTAAATAAAACCTTTACTAGAAGAACAAAATAAACAACAGATAATAACAGATAATAAAATCGATTATATACGTCGAACACCGATCTTACGCTTATTACTAAACTTGCGCCGATTCTGTCTTCTCAGTAGTGCCAACTTAAAATTTATTGACATTTATTTATCATGGCGCCCATCATATGGGGGGTCAAAATGTTTTTACGATGTGATATCTAGACCTTCTGAGGGCTATGGTTAGGCTATACAACAAATCATTCTATTCTATTATAGCTTTTTCTTAAATATTGTATTTTTTTATAAACAAAAACGGTATTATATAATCAGCAGCTTCACTCTGTGTATGCGTTAGATCATTGTTTTAGGAACAAAACGAATTTTAGAGAGTTTACAAATTGTTTCTAATACTATAAGGGCCAGTTTTTTCACCTTTTAGTAGAGTTAAAAGTAACTACTTGCTGATTAAACTACAGGGCTATTGTTTGTTAATCTGTCAAGTCAACCTACATGTAACTTTACTCAAACGTGAAAAGATCGGCCTTTAGTTACCTGTAGATTCGACCGAAAGCCATTGCCATAATAAAATTGCGGGGTCCTTTTTTCACGAGGACGTTTTTAGAGTTCCCGAGATATATGCCCAGAGTAAGTAAGTAGTAAAGAGAGGACAGTAAACAATGTTTGTGTCGCCATGATAATATGGTCGAGAATTCTAATTAGAGAGAAATAGATTAATATCTCTATCTCTTTGTTTGTATTTGTCAGTTTTACAAAGCTTTTCTCAGACAATTATTCCAGTGTTTAATTTAAATTTGTTCGTGTTGTGGTGTTAAAAGTAATTGTTATTAATATTATATTCATAACAAAAAGTCATATTTTGTTTTCACTTCATTAAAAATGCACCTACCTACCTACCTACCTACCTTTTAAAACATTTTATTTTATATTCTATTTGGTCAACATTTTCGCATTTAAAATGACCCAGCGAAATTGTTTTACGGTACGCTACTGCTGAGAATTCTAAAACGAGTGAGAAAGCCTTCATTAGAAAGAGAGATACTGATTATATGATAGCGAGATTAATATTGTATAACTTTATGCAGTGGTGGCCTATCATCTAAGGATATATGCACCCCTCACAACAAATTTTTGGCTAAGTCACTGGTCAAGAGAGACAATTTCAAACTTTTTTCCAGTTAGTAATCGAATTAAAGCCTTGGTTTCTTTGAACACTTCGTCGCGGTGAGCGGACAGTCCGTCAACCGTCGCGTTTTGACGATTTTATCCAACCAGAGTATTTAAATGGGAATGGTTTTCTTGAATACGCTTAGCTGAACAGGACGGCGTCATGCCGCTGATTTGTCGCGAAGAGTCAGTTGATATCTGTTGAGTTTGATATCAGCGGAATCGTCGGCGTGTGCGGAGACTATATTGTTATTAATTTTAAAACAATGAATGACAAATTCACACATACAGATGACATCATGACTTTATTTTTAGGTTTCTTGGAAATTATGTCCTTTATAAAACTTAACACGAATTCAAAAAGATCTGTAGAAAGTTTAAAATACTCCCCAAATTTGGTTTCATTTCCAAAAAGCCTCCGCTGCATAGTGATATTAAAGGCACCTTCTGTATCGCGACAGAAAAACAACTCATTCACTGGCTTATTGGAAACTTTGACGGTTGCAATTGCCAGTTCCTCTTGTTCTTCTTCTTCCAACGCAAACTATTTATTTGCATCCATTTTAGTACCTTTCGTTTACATTCATAATACATAAACAGCACGTACAGACATAGAGAAAGTATCATTTTCAAATTGCTGTCCTCAGCGGTCGACGGACTGTCCGCTCACCGCGACGGAGTGTTCAAAGAAACCAAGGCTTAAATTACCGGTTTTGAGCTTACATTAAATTGTAATTAGATGCAACAAAATGGATTCTATGTATTTTGAGGTGATCTTTTCGAAAAAAGGCAAAACAAAATGTAGCAGTTTTTCGAAAGTGCCGAAATTTTGGATTTTGTCAATTTTTCAATTTTGCGCATGCGCATGTCGCAAATAAATCATTATTTTTAAAACGCAGTTTACGACAATTGAAAGCTTAGAAAAAATGCTAATTTTTATGTCTCCTGAGAAATTTTGATCGGATGCACCGTTCTCGCGGTATGGACGATTGAAATTTGTTTAGTATTTTGAGGCGGCGAAGGTCGAAAAATTGAATTTGTTAAATGTTCAAACACTAAATTCTTCATAACTTTGGTAAAAATTAAGATATTTGAAGAAACAAAAATTCGTTTTGAACTTAAGGGATGTAACTATTGATTCCCAGAAGGGAGAAAGAGAAATCCCAAAATTGGGCATAAGGCAGAAGGGCAAAGTGTACCGCAAGCCTAATTTCATTGTTTGCCTATAACGGCCAAACTATTTAAATTTATTTAATGCCACTTACAGAGCTTACTCTTAAATATGAAATCTTATACGTGTGTGAATTTTACTGAAATCGGATTATAATTGGCCAAGATATCAAACAATTCATCAAATTTTTTTTTTCCTAAAAAAAAAACTACATTTTTTTTCGAAAGTTTGAAGTGGCACAAAAATGCCAAAAATGCACCCAATGACTCAAAACTATTTTTTTTAATACTCTATTATGTTTAGAATACGATTACATTACGGAAAATTCTGCAAAAATATTTCATCTATTTTTTTGACCACTGTTCATTGAGTGACGACCAAAAAACACGGTTTTTGAGAAAAGTTGCCTAAAATTGACGATTTTCAGTTTTTTGGTCAAAAAATGAGCAAACCCAAATCTCATGTCTTCTCAGTGTGTATACAAAGTTTAAAGTGTGTATGTTTCTTCTAAGTTGTAGAATTCTCCCGACAAAAGTCCCATTACACGCGCTCCGCGGGATCTAAACCTCGTGCATTTCTGTAATTTGATTTTTTTGTGATTTCCAGTTTTAAATTTCTTACGAACCTAAATTTATTAGGCCTAAAATTTATTAAATTGTATTTTACTGACTTGTTATAAGACGTTTCTTGAGTTTTGTGCAAAAAATAGAATTACCGCAAAAATTAGCCGGACGTCGTATCAAGGATAGTCACGTTCGTTATCCGACAAGTTTAAACTTGAAACGATCATATTATTACAAATTGAATCGCTTGATAGTGTATATCGGCATAGATTTTTAATAACCGTGTTCAGCAAGCTCTGTGTACACGTGGTTTTTCGAACTTCTTCAGCAATTTATTAAGTAAGTACGTTCTTAAATTAGGAAAATGGGGCATGTTCAAAAATTTTGAAATTTTTTTTATGAATAGTAGAGTTAAAAATAAAACTACATTTTTTTTATTTTTTTTTTATCTATTCATTTGCCGGAGTTATGATTTTTTTTTAAATTTATGACGTCACCGGGAATAGACCAATAGGAGCTAGCGCACAACGTTGCCGGCTAGAAGGTTTACGAGAAGTGATGTACGTTCGTTTGTGTACTCCTTCTTACTTTTAGACTTCTAAAACATCGTTAAACAAATATCTTTTAAATATATAATATCAAATGTTTTTTGAAAGTATTGTTTCTGTTTAAACTTTTACTATATTTAAAGTTTTATTGTTTTAAAAGTCACTTAATAATTCAGAAAATGGCAAAACGGCAGCACTGTATGTCATCTGTCATAGTGTCTCCATCAATAATTTATTTGGAATTTGAGTGTTTATTTTGTACTTTTTATAAATAAATATTATGACTACGAAAAAGTGTTTTGTTCCAGAATGTGATAATGATTCACATTCATCTTCAAAAATATTTATTAGTGTTCCTAGAAATTTGGAAAGAAGAAAATCAACCTTCTACTAGCGATGTTTCTCGTAAACTTTTTAATAAAAATACACGGGATTATCAAGATGTAGCAGCAATTTCTGCTAATTGTCCCCTTCAGGAAATTGAAAATGAGGCTTCTATAAATTCTTAGGTGTATAACCTAAAAACCCTTCTGGAAGAAAATGCAGAATCTCCTGAAAGTTTTGAAGATACCGAATTTATTCATCATTTTGTGGAAGAACTAGTGATAAAGAAATAATAGAAAAATGTGGGTATTTAAACAAACTGGTTCCTGGATCCCATATAATGGCAGATAGGGGTTTCAGAATATTTAGCTACTTGAAAACATGGGATGCACTTTAGTAAAGCCACACCTAGTGTATCACAGAATGAAAAAAGTTCTCCAGAAGATGTACAATTAAGTAAAAGAATAGCATCTCTAAGAATACATGCGGAAAGAGTTATAAGAAGGGTTAGTTAATTTAACAAGTTAAAACCACATTCGTGTGTGAATTTTAAGCAAGTACATTTACTTAGTAATATCTGCATAATTGCTTGTTAACTTACAAGAACCTATTTTGTAAGAGTAAATATTAATTTAATAAATTTTTTTTGTTTGTTTTTTTAATTTAATTTACCTAATTATCACATTTCAGGGATTATAATGAGTTTTTAAACAGCCAATGTAATTTTTTATAAAATTTTAACTTTTCGAACAAATCAAAGAGGAATGAGTACTTGTATATGCATAGATTTTTTTGGGACTAAAACTACCAAAACAAAGGCACCTATTTACAGCAGTTTAAAATGAAACATTTTGACAAAAACGCTTATGTCACAGTGATAAATATTAAAAACAACCAAGTTCAGTTGAATGTGGTAGCAAAGTCTATATATTCCAATAAATCGGGTAACTACATGTGGTATCACTGGTGATAAATTTAAAAATATCACAATTCTTGCTACCTTTTTCAAAAAACCAGAAAGTGTGCCTTCTTATCAATCCTTTATGAAAATGACAACAGTGATAAATGTAAAAAAAAAATGTTATGTTGCTATTCGTTATTACGATAGTAAAACATGTTTGCAGTTCCGTTTATTTTTTATGAAAATCTAAGTAAAAACCAATGTCAAAGGGTTATAATTTTTTTTCTGTTGAACCAAATATATCACAAAATTTAAAAATTGATCATAGGTCAAGCAAGTAATACCTTTATTGATAGTAGCTTTAAAAAAGGAGAAAGAATAATATTGACTTAAATTATTATTATTATTAACATTGGTGATTTTTAATAAAAACTCTTCAATTATTGTTTACAAACAAAAATATAAAAATCTGTGAAAATTTTATTTATTAATCTTTTAATAAAAAATGAGAAAAATGAAGTAAAAAACAATTTATTTACATATAAAAAATATATATACAAATCCTAAGAATATAAAAGTACTGATTTATTTTCCTGTAGTGGATGAAGAGGTTTCTTTAACAATCTAGACAAGTGTACATCAATATTTACGCATTTTGATAAATTAGAGCCTTTCCAATAACACTGAATAGATGTTACAAATAGTTCATCACTTCTTCTATGAAGCCACATATTTACAATCAACTGAAAAAATAAAAGGGTTAGATATGCAGTTACAAAATAACTATATAACCAGCTACAAAATGCCTTTATTTTATGTAACAAGACGAGCAGGGCTTTACTAGCTCTGAACGAATCCAGTAAAGAACCTCGGATTTTCAAAACTTAAAAAAAAACAATCTCACCACATTTTCACATTTTTGAAATATTATAGAGCTTTTCGAAAAAAACTGCTATTTTTAAAAATACAATTTGTTTAAACAGCTATGTCTCATTTTAGGCTATTGAGTATTATAAAATAAAAAATTACGGGATGCTTTGTTAGCTTCAAACGAATCCAGCAGAGCACCCCAGTTTTTTTTTAAACCACACCACGTTTTTTGGCTCCTACAATATTATAAAATATTCGAAATTTGGCATTTTAAAAAAAATTCGCTATTCCTTACTGACTTCAAAGTTTTTTTCTGAAAACAAATGTACTTACCACATTTTTAGGATTTTAAAACAGCCTAAACATGTGTCATAAGTAGTTGTTTTCATATATAAAAAAAAAAAATTAAAAAACAAGTGTCCTGCTGACTTTGTTCCAACAAAGCACCCTGTATTATTTAAAAATAGAAATTTTTTTAGTAAAGTTTTACAATATTTCAAGAGTCTAAAAATATTCTAAAAATGGGGTGTGGTTTTTAGAAAAAAGCTTTAAAAAACCGAATTGCTCTGCTGGCTTCTTTCGAAGGTTAGCAAGCACCATGTATTTTTAAAAATATAATATTTCAAGTGCATAAATATATGGTGTTGCTGTTTTTACAGAAAAAACTTTATAAAATAGAGGTGCTTTGCTGACTTTGTTCGAAGCTATAGAGCATTTTAAGTTTTGCAAAAAACGAGGAGCATAAAATTTTTGAAAAGGGTATAAAAATAGCCTAAAAATATGGCATATTTTTTAACTCAAAATTTCATAGGTGCTCTGCAGCATTCTTTGGTATCATAATTATTACTAGGTTCACTAACAAAATCTGTTTCTAGATTATTTTAACACTTGCTGCGATTACAAAAAATGTCTGTATGTCAAAATTAGAAAAAAAATATTTATAGGAATAAAGGGCCTTATAAACTGTTTATTATATGTAATATAAAAACAAAAAAGCATAATAAATATTACAAACCTTGACATGCAGCATATCCTTAGCATATTGTGCACTAAAAATTTCATTTTTGTTAATTACAATGCAGCCACATCAGAAGGTTTTTGCCGTACTTTATGTTTAGGTGTAATTTGTCTCCTTCTCTCTTATGGAAAAAGAAATTATCCCCATATACTTGCTTGGCAGATCTAAAAATAAAACCTGAGATAAATATGTTTTACTTGCTCCATATAAACTGTAACTACCTACTATTAAAACAAAGTCTTACCTTTGTGACTAACAAAGTCTTACCTTTGTGACTTTTGTAAACTGAGTATTGTTAAAAAATGCAGTAATCATCTCGGTAATCATATTTTCGTTTACAATGGGTAAAACACTTGATTCAACTTTTATAAATCCAGCTGATTCATATTAATAATAAAATTAAACCAAAACAAAAAACTAAGGTTAGATGGTGTCAATTTTAATGTCACTTAGATGTGCGTTCACTTCGACATTCTGTGTGTTGGTTTGTTCGTTGGCTTGGTTTTGTATAACAAAAAAAACTTCGACACAAGATGATTGGTCTATTCCCGATGACGTATAATTTCAAATTTTAAATTTCAATTGGGCTTAATTTAAAAACTTTTGGCTTTTTTAACGAACTGACTATTTAGAATAACTTGTATAGCGACTAACTATTACAATATAATTTATAAAACAGCATATCTCACATGTGAACATGGCCCATTCTATCACAGTGCTATAATTTTTTTGTTTCCAGGTTGCAATGGCTGGACTGTGTTTATTATGTCATCAGAAACTTGCAGAGGGTGAACTTACCCCAATTAGACCGATAGGATTGAAAGGTCTGCAGATGGTCAGCAAAGAGAGAGGGGATGATTTTTTCAGTTCTTTAGAACCAGGTTTTATATTGCATGAAAGGTGTCGCAAACATAACGTAGCTCGACGTTACGGAAAAGAGTTTATTTATAAAACCTGGGATAGGCATAAAAGGGCCGCGATTGACAATGCCAAAAAAAAGGAGGATGGAGCATCAACCGAGAAGAAAACCAGATGTTAGAGAACAAAAAACAAGCTTATCACCAAGTTGGAACTTACACTCAAGCTTAGGATTAATTTCCTAACATTTTTAAAGTATACCTTCTTGTATATTTTTTTGTGCTTTTTCCGATGGCGCAGTTAGTTTCTTCAAATATATTTTTTGTTACATGTTTTCGGAAAACCCGGAGAAAATCATATGGGGAAAAATTAAAAAAATTTACGCCTTCCGGTTTCCTGCGAATTCCCGAAAAATTATGGCAGATTTCGCCGCGAGACTTATTTTATTTGAGAGCCCACAAAAAAATACGCAACTTATCTCATGGGCACATATGTCTAACATTTATAATTTCGCCACAAATTCATCGCAAATTTCATGTTCATGATTCTGATCAAAGAAACGAAAAAACAACTTTTTGGTAAAAGCACTTCTGGCGGCGAGAAATTCGCCATTAAAACTACCTATGCAATGAAATTCCGAATTATTTTTGTCTCCTCTTTCGATTGGTGCATTTAATTTTACTATCAGAATGATACTTGCCCAGATAATTAGCATTTTTACCATGGAAAATTCCGGAAAACCCGGTTTTTCCTAATTTAAAAAAATTGAAAAACTGCTACATCATTTTTTTTTTTTTTTCGGAAAGATCACATCAAAATACACAAGGTCCACTTTGTTTTATCCAATTACAAATTAATGTAAGCTCGAAGGGGCTTTTTTCGTTATTTAATTGGACTATAGATACAAAAAAAAAATAAATTTGAATTCGAAAGAGAACTCTCGAACCTCGTCTTTCTGAATTAACAAAGTTGTCCAGTGTAACAACCGACCTAACTCTTATTACTCAAAAAACAACAAAGCGATTAAATATTCATGAAAGCCTTACCGTCTTCCTCGGTCTGACAATAGGAGGGCGCTGTGAGGACGCCGTCCCCAACTTTGGTGAATGCCAATACTTGCAAACTGTAATTCGTGAACTTTCTCAATCCCGTGATTACGGTTGTCAGTGCAGTCGTTTTCCTTGTTTCCATTTCGTCGTTGCCTGGAAAGGAAAGTTAAAACTTGTACTACGGTTATAGGTCAGTGATTTTCATCGCGTTAGCTGAGCTAGTCCTTAAGCGTTTTATGCAAATGGGGCACTTTAATTATTCCGATGAAAGTATTTTTTATTTAACAGTTTTTATCGTTTACCGTTTGAAGAGATTCGTTGACGATATTTTTTGTAGGACGACTTTTCTACAGGGTCCTGGGGAAGTTGCGCAGGTTTTCATAGCCTGGCGGTTCATAATAATTGCACATTTAAACAAAAAATCTAATGTGCCCAAAACATGACTTTCCTATCTAGTTATTACAAGCTTTTTCCGGTTATTTTTATATTTTTGATTTCTATTCCTTGTCCAATGGCGAGGAATCTAAAATAAAAGCATACGTTTTTTTCTATGTCTCTTAATATTAGATAGGTGAATATCTTCAGCGGTATTTCCGTGTCTAGGAATAATTTTGGCTGTCTTTTTAGTTTTATTTACACAGTGTCTAGGTACAACTTGTACGCAATTCAAAAATTTACATACACGCGAAACGTCTTGACAGAGTAGGTGAGCTGTGTGCAGGCCGTTGGTGTTTACGCCGGTCGTAGCTAGGTAAGGATTGAAATTTTTTTGTGGCGGTGAAGCCGCCACCTTACGAGAAGTCATTACTTGGTTTTTTTGTTGTCACGGCATTATTATTATTTATTCATGTATGTGAAATTTACTTCTAAGGTTTATAAAATACTACTGTGCTAGTCACGGCGTAAATGAAAACAAACAAGACGCATTCACACAAGCACCTCCCACCACAGCAATATGACGCTTAGCGTGTATATAATTTTTAGATTTGTGTACACTTTAGCATGTACCTAGCAACAGCGTTTTATTTATTGTTTTAATGTTTTCGGCTTGATACTTATTTTTGTTTATTACGAACAAATACTCTAGTAGGTATATTTTTAGGTAATTCTTCTCGATTTTTGTTAGCTTTTTCTTTCATATTTTGAATTTTTTCGTTTGTTTGAATAAATAAGATTAATTTTTTCTTTATGTTTTGAAATATAATCGTTTAAAAATGTTTGTTCAATTTCAATATTAAAAGGGGAATCGTTTCCTAAATGGCCCATTATAATTTCAAACGGTTTTAGTTTTGTAACTGAATGAACCGAATTATTATAAGCTAAAATGGCATAATTTACCTTTTGCTCTATGGGTTCGTTTTTATATTCATCTTGATTATTTAATAATCGAAGATGTTCTATTATAAAAGAGTGAAACCTTTCAGCTATTCCATTAGATTCTGGATGCTGTGACGTAACAAAGTGAATTTTAATTTTATGTAATTCCAAAAGTTCTTTTACCAGTAAATTTTTTAGTTCTGTACCATTGTCCGAAATTATTTCATCCGGGATACAGTGATGGGTGAAAAATGTTATTAAGTTATTTACAGTTTCTAGCCCTTCGGCAGAATTCATTTTGTACAATTGACCATATTTAGAAAAAGAATCTATAATTGTTAAAAACTTTGATCCTTCTAGAGTTATGCTGTCCATGTGTAAAATTTGAAATGGTTTTACAGCGGTTAGAGAAATATTAAAAGTAAGTTTGATTGGATTTCTCTCATATTTGGTTAACTGACAAATTTCACATTTGTTAATATCGGTTTGTATTGATTTTCTTTGGTTAGGCCAATAATAAAGGTTTTTTATTCGAGTTTCGGTCTCATCTAATCCTCTATGATAATTTTTTCCCTCGTGATAATTTTGAATAATAACACTGATATCGCTTGGATCGAAATCTATTAATTTTTTCGAACATTTAATCATATTCATTAGGGAATTTTTAAAAAATGTCTGAACTACAACACTAAATTTTTCGTAGAGCGGGTCTTTAAAATATAAGTGATATTTTACTTTTGGTACAACAAATTCTTTAAGAAATTTAAAAACTTCATTTTCAAATTTTCAAAATCATTTTTGGAAAATTGAACAAGTATTCTTTGCTTATTTTCGAAAAGTTTTATTATTGTAGGTTGAGCTGGAGAAAAATTTACTTCGGAAATAATAATTTGATTTTTTCCAAAATTTACAGGACAATCTACAATTGGGATGCCTATTATAGGGGTTTCTAGGTTAGAATGTACGGTAGCGTTATCATCTAATTGATCATTTTCTAAATTCTCGACATTTCCGACTTCGGCTATTAATGATTCCGAATTATCGTTATTTTCAAGGTCCTTATTAAAACAATCTATTTAGTCGAGTAGAGCCTTTGAAGTACCTGGCTGATTTTCGGTTTCATTTAAATTTAATTGTATTCTATCCTTTTTTCCCGCGTCCTTTTTTTCCGCGTCCTTTTTTCCGCGTCCTTTTTTCGGCGTCCTTTTTTTCGCGTCCTTTTTTCCGCGTCCTTTTGTCGTGACACCATTCTGGATAAGGCGTCGCAATTTTTATTAAGAGTACCCTTTTTATATAGTATTTCGTAATCGTATTCAGCAAGTTTTAGACGCCACCTCACAAGTTTAGAGTTGGGCTCCTTCAAAGAGAACAACCACTAAAGAGCTTTTGCGTCAGTATATATCCGGAACTTTTTTCCAAACAGATAACACCGGAAGTATTTTACTGCCCACACGATAGCGAGCATTTCTTTCTTAATATTGGAGTAAGAAATCTCTGATTTATTTAAAGTTCGGCTAGCATAAGCAACTGGTAAGTCGCTGCCGTAGAAAGAATAAACGGCTGCGAAAAATCAGGATATTGCAGGATAGGTTCGTTAACATTCTACATAGTCCGGATCTGTAATATTAATTACAGCTCCTTTCTTTAAACGTTTAGTTAGCGGTAAAGTAATTTTTGAGAAATTTTGAATGAATTTTCTGTAATAACCCAGAAGTCCTAAGAATCCTTTAATTTCAGTTGTATTTTTGGGAATTGGATATTTTTTAATAGCGATTATTTTTTCAGGATTAGGTTTTACACCTTCAGGGGTAACAATGTGGCCTAAATATGTTACCTCCTTTCTTAAGAATTCACATTTATCCAACTGTAATTTAAAATTTGAATTTCTTAATCTATCAAATACTTCTTTTAAGCGGGTTATATGTTCTTGCAAACTTGTACTGAAAATTATAATATCGTCTAGATAGACTAAACAGGATTCATTTTGTATCCCACGTAGGATACGTGCAGATTAAAAGATATTAAGGTGAGTACAGCACCCCCTTATAATTTTCGGACAAGCATATCTCAAAAAGAAATTTTTTTTTAAAGTTAAAATTTTGGCCAAATAAATTAGGCAATAGTATCTAGAATATGCTTATATTTTAAAGTTTTAATTATTTTCAGTTTTCAAGAAAAAAAATCAAAGGGCTTTAAATTTTGAAATATCATAATTAAAATAAATGCGTTCCTCAATAGCAGTTCTCAAAATATAATCCCCAAATTTAAGCTCTTAATCTCTTGTTAATGATTTTTTAAAATTCGCCGAAATTAGTGGCTAAAACGCCTCGTTAAGTGCTATTTTTTGGTTTAAACTAGTGTAAACTGGTGTAAATCATTGAAAGAAACGAATGACGACTCAGAGTGTACGATACGAAAGTTACAGTCGCGTTACACCAGAAAGCAGCACTTAACGAGGCGTTTTAGCCACTAATTTCGACGAATTTTAAAAAATCATTAACAAGAGATCAAGAGCTTAAATTTGGGGATTATATTAAGATTACTGCTATTGAGGAATGCATTTATTTTCATTATGATATTTCAAAATTTAAAGCCCTTTGATTTTTTTTCTTAGAAACTAAAAATAATTGAAACTTTAAAATATAAGCATGTTCTAGATATTATTGCCTTATTTATTTTGCCAAAATTTTAACTTTAAAAAAAATTACTTTTTGAGATATGCTTGTCCGAAAATTATAAGGGGGTGATGTACTCACCTTAAGTTAGCTTTAAAATCTAAATTTATTAGTGTAAAAGGTTGATAGACTTTAGTTTAATAAGACAATAGTTAAATTCACGTCATTAAGATTATACAGTAGGTTGTATGATACAATTTACGTTAAAATCCGTGGCCTTTTTAGATTATTCACTAGAAATTCATGTCGTTTTTACGATATCCTTACCTTCATATACCTACTTATTACGTGTGATTTAGATTTGTATTATTGTTGGTTTGGTTTTTATTGTTTAATGGTTGTTACAATTAATTAGAAACAGGTATTTTTTTATACTGGTTCAAGTAATCTTATTACATCTGCCTTGTATACAATAGCAATAGCATGCTTTTCAGTGTTGCCACCAGCCGATGAAGAAATTATGTTACAATTTTCTTTATTTTGTTGTTTTGGAAAAAAACACGTCATGCTTATTTTAATATAATATATAATAACACAAAAACTTAAATGTAGACCAAAATTATTTGGTATCAAAATGGATATCAACATTTCCATCTTATTCGTGTTCATATTATGTTTAGCTGGACCAATAGTTTAGATTTTAGATAAATAAGTATAATATACACTATACAGTATATCCCCTAAGTTGGAATCATATGGAAAACTTTTTTATTATTAATTTTAGAAAAAAAAAGTTATTCTTCATAAAAAGTTCTGCATTATCTAAAACCTAGAATACAGTCATCAAAAAATCAAATTTTTTCAGTGGTATACGAGGTTTGTCAAAAAATAAGAGTTTTACTCAAGAGTAAAGTACCTTTATTCTTTATACAACTGATAAAATTTGATATTTGATGGTTGTATTTTAGGTTTTAGGCCATGCTCGACTTATTATAAAGAACAACTTTTTTTCCTAAAATTAGTAATAAAAAAGCTTTCCTATGCCACCAACTGTCTACGTAAATTGGCTAAAGATGGCCCTGTGAGGCTGAAAATAGTCGCACCTCTATTTAATATTGAAATTAAATTTGATGTGGTACTGATTTCGAGATTTTATTGTTTGTTTGAATACGAAAGTATTTAATTTAATTTAATATGTAAGTCTCTCCCTCTCTCTCTCACACACACACACACACACACACACACACACACACACACACACACACACACACACACACACACACACACACACACACACACACACACACACACGCACACACACACACACGCACATGCACGCACACACACGCACACACACGCACACACACGCACACACACGCACACACACACACGCACACACACGCACACATACGCACACACACACACACAACACACACACACACACACACACACACACACACACACACATTGTGTAAAGTTAGTCATAATTTTCTATTCTAAAATCGCGAAATTTATTTATTTGAATCACTGATTACAGAAACACCCTAAGTCCACTTTCGGCCATATTTGAGTTAAATACGGTAAGTCGTTCAAAATATGTAGACCTATTAATTGAGCACATAAACAACCGAAGTCCAATACGTGAATAATATATTATACGTCCCGACAATATAGGCTGAGCGCAGAAACACCCTTAGTCCGTGACTTAAGTTGATTCTGCACTCATTCGCGCGCTCATCGTTTCTATTGGCAGATGGCTCTGCCTGACTAAAATCGTCTGTTCGATGCATTTTGTTGTAAACGGTGATTGCGTGCAGTTGTATTTAAGTGACCAAGCAGTGTATAATAGTGTTTTGACTAAAAAGGTATGTAAAAAATAAGGTTTGAAATCGTTTTTTTATTAACGAATTTGTTTCGTTTTAGCATCATGAGTGATACTGAATTAGAACAATCGACAACTATTAAAAAAAGGACAAGGAACGACGAATTGTACCAAAGAAATAAAATCAAGAAAGCTCGGGTTAAAGGTGAATGTTATACTAGCTACGGAAATGTGAAAGTTCCTGCTAGGCTACCAAGAGCTTGTGATTGTAAAAAAAAGATGCACCGAAAAAATTATCTATGTGGAAAAAGAAGAAATATTTAAAAAGTTTTACGAGATATCCTCTAAGAACGAGCAAGATATATTTCTACAAGGGTTGATAATTTGTAAAGAAATTAAACGCAGGAGACCACGTAAAGAAGGTGCAAAGAATAGAGGTAGCTCTTTTTCTTATAACATATTAGTTGGCAACGCCAGAAGAGAGGTTTGCAAAGATGCATTTTGTGGTTTGTACGGTGTTTCAAACGAACGTGTAAAGAGAATTAGACGACTGCTACAAGCTGGATGTACCCCAATTGACAAGAGAGGAAAACAAAGGAGTGGTAACGCTAAGAAACCATCAGAAATTATTTTGGTTACTGAACATATTTCCATGTTCCCCGTCAAACAAACGCATTATGGTGCTCGCGAATTTAACTACCTTGATGCAGAGTTAAACGTGAAAATAATGTACTCTTTATTCCTGGAAAAGAATCCAACATCAAAAATCAAGTATGAGTACTATAATAAAATTTTCAGGGAAAATTTCAACTTATCATTCGGGAGACCACAGGTTGATGTGTGTAACGAGTGTGAGACGATCGCATTAAAGCTAAAAACAAATCTCTTAACGACACGTCAAAAAGGGTTGCTGCAGCATGGTTCTATAATACTTTAAAGGCCTCCAAAGAGGCTTGTCGCAATCAAGATAACGTCCTTGCAATTTCGTTTGATTACATGCAAAATTTGCAGCTGCCTCGATGTCCTGCTCAAGACTTATTTTATTTAAGTCAACTCACTGTGAGTGTGTTTGGTGTGCACAATATGAAAACAGATGAAGCTGTTTTTTTCCTGTACCAGCTACGTTGGTGACCACATTACAGAGTTACATCTGTTTTGCGATAATTGCCCAGGGCAAAATAAAAATCATGTTTTTCTTCGATTTTGTTCAGCTCTTGTAAGCTCTGGTCGGTTTGCAAAGGTTGAAATTTTTTTTCCTATTCGTGGACATTCGTTTTTGCCGTCTGATAGGGATTTTGGTGTCATAAAACGAAAATTAAAAAAAATAGACAGAGTCTACACTACAAAGGAATATGTTGAGATAATAGTCAGCTCCTCAGTTAAACATAATTTTACGGTTCATCATGTAAATTCCTCACAAATCAAAGACTTTCGCAACTGGTGGGGTAAATACTTTAAAAAGGATGTTATTTCAGTAGAAACCTCAGCCAGATCAGTACCCAGAAGTGCAAAAAATCGCTTCAATATTTCAAAATTTCATTACTTTCTATTTAAAGAAGAAAATGGCAAAGGTGTTATTGTTGCGAAGGATTATATTGGTGGAATTATAGAACATACCTTTCCATTACTACTGCCGGGTGTGGTGACTATTGATTTTCCAAAAGAATCTGCTATTCCCAACGGAAAAAATCCTATTTCTGACAAAAAAATGGAGCATATAAAGAAGGCTTACACGTTTGTTGGTCAAAATGAAGAAGTCCAGAGCTTTTGGAGGGAAATTTTGGAGTGGCCGACAGTTGCAAAGGATGTTTAATTATTGTTTTATATGTTTAAGTTACATACAGTTATAATTTTAGTTTATTTTTTAATAAATTTTTTGAAAAATATGTAGTAATTTTTATTTGATGCAGAAACCACCTAAGTCCATGTGATATTTGACCTTTTGACCTTTCCTAACATAATTGGCTCTTACATATTTTACGATTTTTTTGAAGGTACGATACTAATTTAACTTATGGGTTATTTTAAAGTTCATATAAAAATAATTAGGGAAATTAGATAGTTTTCGCTAATTATCTCTAAACACATCATTTGCGACTTAGGTTGTTTCTGAAATCAGTGATTCATTTAGATTTCCTTCGGTTCTTAAGACATAACCGAAAACAATTCTTATTGGGCCACCCAATACAAATCGATTTTGTTTTCAGAAAACTGAAATTTAAAAAACTGGATTATAAAAGCAATCTGAAAGACAGTTACCTTTCCAATTATCGTCCAATACCGGTTCATAGGTTAGTTTGTAACCCTGCAGGAGGCCGTTGCAATGCTCGGTCGGGGGTGGCTGCCAGCTAACCTGCAGCGATTGGGATGTTAGCGCTGCACATCTAACATCTTCCGGAGGCATGCTGGGAACTGTAAAATAACCACCGACTTTCTTATTAATAAGCGAAATAAAAAAATACATGTCGAGAATTAAATTGAAGTCAAACTGTCGATAAACGAGATATATCGCGCGGATTTTTTTATTTTTTAAAACCCAAATTTTAATAGCAGCCGTGTCTGGATTTTTAATTCTTGTTTACGTACCAAAAAAGGGCTAAATATATAGAATTTCTAATAAATACTTGGCAAATAAAAAGTTGTACAATTGCACTTGTATCCCAAAATAGGTGTATCCTAAATTTTGTACAATTAGGACTAGCAATTTACGAGATAATTGGCCGTTTCCAGACTTTTAGGCCACTCCGTATATACACAGTAAAGGTATACCGTAAAGGTATATATTTTAGAATATTTTATTATGCAAAAGTTACATTTCCTTTATATCAGAGTACAATTATTAAATGTGCATTGCATGAATGACATATTCAAACAATAGTCGAATTTTCTTGTGTTGAAATTATTTTTTTTTTCAATATTAAATTGTCATTTTTTCCATCATAAAAAAATAGTGTATTATTCACGGGAAAAATATTATATTTTAGCTCTTTGTTTTTTGTCTTCCTCCGCTTCGCGTCGGAAGACAACACAACCTCGAGCTAAAATCTAATACTTTTTTTCCCTTGTATAATAAATAACTATTATTTTCTCTTGTTTGATTAGAAAGTTCCTTGACTACATTCCAGGACGCCCGAATAATGATAGAAGAGTTAATATGATTTTGATAAAAAGATCTTTTTCTAGAAGTCATTAAACCTGTGCTGCCTTCTGATTTTAATTACCGTATCGTACACTCATTCGTAATAATTCGTTCTCGCTAGATATGTAATGCGTTCTCGTCTGCTCACATCGATCTGTATTACTGTAGATATTTTATTTCCGAATCTGTATACATACTAGGCAATATAAAACTTTCGGACATTCTTTGTTATTTTGGCAGATTAGTGCAATAGATTTAGAATCAATTTGATTTGTAAGAATTGTTTATGAGGTTTTCATTCAAATAAAATTTTGTATAAACTTAAATATTTAAAAATCATATTTAACTAGTTATCATTCAAATAAATTGAAACCCTCCTAATATAACTGCTTCTACTAAAACTATAACCCATAATTCTAGTGGCAATTCTCTGTTTATGTACCCCATTAAAAACAACAAATTAATAAAGCATATATCACTATTAAAAAATAAATCGGTAAGTGGCCTGGATGGATTATTGGTAACTACAATTAAAAATATACACCCTTACATCTTAAACCCGTTAGCACACATTTTCAACCAAATACCAATATCAATTAAAGAATCTGTAATAACACCCGTCTATAAATCAGGAAAAAAAATAACTAGTCACTAACTACAGGCCTATATCAGTCATAAATAATATTTCAAAACTTTTTGAGCAATGTTTAAAAAAAAGGTTAGTTGAATTTATTGATCAAAACAAAATATTAAGTACAAGTCAATATCGTTTTAGGAAAAATCTTTGCTGTCAAGATGCGCTTCTAGACTTTGTGCAAAATAATATTAATGGTATTGACAACAATAAAAAATGCCTAGCGATATTCTTAGACCTAGCCAAGGCATTTGATACTGTTGATCACAGATTGTTGTTGGAAAGATTAGAAATAATAAGTATAAGAGGATTAACGTTGGACCTTTTCAGGGACTATCTATCACAGCGAACCCAGTTCGTTAGAATTGGTAGCCTACTTAGTGACCCAATGACCGTTTGTAGGGGCGTGCCTCAGGGAACGGTACTTGGTCCAATTCTTTTTTTAATATACATTAACTGTATTTATAATATTAAAAATGTAGGAAAAATTATTTCTTATGCAGATGATACTGTCATTATCTATAAGGGGGAGAGCTGGAAAGAAGTCTTTCTAAAAGCTGAGGATGGTTTGAGTAAGATAAAGATGTGGCTTGATAATAGTCTTCTGAGTCTCAATGTCTCCAAAACAAAATTTATTACATTTTCACTAACAAATGCTGATCAACCAAATCAACATCTGAGATGGAACGAACATGTCATTTTTTTAAACAAGAGATTAAGAAAACTTATATATTTATTTTATCAAATTCGAGATATTCTTAAAAAAGAACTCTTACTACTTATTTATAATGCCTTGGCTGAGTCGCTGCTAAGATATGGCATTCTAATATGGGGTGGGCTTCTAGACAACGCTCTCGATGGGCTGGACTCGACACAGAATACGTTGTTAAAAATATTGTTCAGAAAGGACCTTAGATATCCAACAAACCTATTATATAAAGAATTAGACATTTTCAATATTAAACAACTGTATATTTACCAAACATCTTTATGGGCAATTTCCAATACTGAAAAACTTCCTAAGCTTTCACACACTGCTTCCACAAGAGCTCTACTAAATAAGCATATGCCAATTCCTCTTTTTAAAAAAATGTACACCCAAAACTTTATCTCGTATTTTGGCCCCAAAATATATAACCTAATTCCTACATACATAAAAAATATTACAAATGAACGATCTTTAAAAAATGAACTTAAAATATTTTTACAGAAAAACTACAGTAAAATTAAGAAGAAAATATTTAATGTTTTATATTAATTTCATGCTACATAATTACATATTCTTCAGTATCAGAGAGTAGCCTTCCTTTTCTTTTTCTTTATTAGTCTTGTATTTTATATTTTTATAATTTTTATTATTTTTGCTATTTATTATTTTTGCTATTTTTATAATTTCTGCTAATTTTTATTTTTAAAATTGTTTTGATTTTTGTATTTCCATATTTCTCTATCTTTTTCTTTTTTTTGTTGTATTTTAAAATTCTAAATTCTTTGTTTTTGTTTCTATAGTATATACTTAGATATAATTTAAACAGCATTTTTAAAACGTAAAAAAAAACTATTATAAAGATTCCGCACACAAACTTTGTTTAGGCGGGTCTTAAAACATTGTTAAAAAAATGTAAATTATTTTAATGAATAAATTTGATTTGATTTGATTTGATTCTTTGCGTGTTTCAGAGTGAACAAGTCTAGGTAATCGTACATGCATTAGAAGAAGCGATATAGCATCGACACTTTCAATTCACGCTTTAGTGCGTTAATTGAAAATAAAAACATTAATATGTATATTTATATTCTTAGTCTAATCAACAAGTTCAAAAGCGTGTTTTTAGGACATACTATTACGAAAATTATGTTCCAATAGCTCATTCGATTCGGAATAATGTCTAGATCAATGTGTGAAGAAAAATTTTGCAGTGCATAAAAAATTGCAAAAGTTATAAACAATTAAACACCTTAAAAACATGGTGTGTGGTTTTTCGCCTATAGTTTGTAAACTATAAATATTTTTGGATTTTTTAAAAAAGATCCTTAAAGAGGAGGAAATTTGCTATAAATAAGTTCCAATTCCCGGAACTGTACCTCCATTATTTATAATTTTAATTTAACGCTCAAAGTAGCCTTCCGCGCGCCATTTTTAGGTTGCGCGCACAGCGTCGAAACCGTTACATAAAATAAATTTTTTGAGTTAATAAAATTAAATTCAAAAATTTAAAAAAATTACGGTGTATTCTAAACGCTTAGAAGAATTCATTCTCGTTGGAATTTTTCATAAAAATTAATTTTCCAACAAGTAGGTTATTGTTAATTAACAAAATTTTTAGAATTTCTCTCAACATTACAAATTGATAAAAATATTAAATAATGACCATAATTTTTTTTTGCATCGTGGAGCTCTTTTTATATACATATAAAACAAAATAGCTTCATAAAAGTTTAAAATATGTTAATACTTTGTTTATAATAATTTTTTAAAGTTTACAAAAACAGAAAAGTCACAGTGGTGCTATAAACATTTTTTTTCTTCAATTTATTATAATATTACTGTTTCAATGTCAAGAAAAGACATTTATTAATTAAAAAAAAAATTTTTTCCTCTATTTGTTCATAAATTTTTTATAAACAAATGGAGCATTTCAATTTTTTTCAAATTTTTTTTTATAACTTTCTAGACAATTGCCAATTATGATTTAAAAAAAAATTTTTTTCTTAATAACTTTTTTTTTTTTTGGGGGTGGGTTGGCTCAGTGGTTAGAGTCATGACTTTGAGATCGGAAGGTCTCAGGATCGAATTCCACCGTTGGCCGGGATTTTTTCATTTAATTTAATTATTTAAAATTAATTTTGATGCCTTGGTAGGATTCCCCACTCGACCATTCACTGTTGGGTTCTAATTAACAGTGCTGTTCCTAAAGTGGCGCTGGGAAACAGTAACAAAGCCTACACAGAACACGAGGCTAATGGCCGTAGTAGTCGACGCCGATGACACCAAATTAAAAAAAAAAAAAAAATAATAACTTTTAATTGTTTATAATCGTTTTTTTAATATTACTATTGTTTAAATTATTAGTTAAGAAATGTGTTTTTTTTTTTAAATCATAATTGACAGTCCTCTACAAAGTGACAGCAAAAAAATTTTTTTATTAATAATTCCATTGTTTATTAAGTTAACAATTTGTTATAAACAAATTCCCAACTTTGGTTTATTTTTTTCCTGAAAGAAATAAAAATTCCAAAAACGACTTAGTGCATTAAAATTTTATTCCATTTTTTATTAAACTTTGAAAATATACGTACTAACAAAGTTGCAGCAGCTGATCCATTTGTTGACTTAAAGTTGATATAACTTTTAAACTATTGGAGATACGACAATAAACATTCAAGTCATTTTTGTAGGCAATGAAATTATCTCTCAGATAAGTCATTTGACAATTCCGTACCTATTGTCAATTTGTTGTTTTTTATATTTGTTTATAAAAATTGATTTTTTTAAAGTTTTTCGAACTTTTGCGGCTTGTAGCTCAGTAAATAATGCAAATTCGGTTATTGAACTTTAAGGCAATTCTGTTAAGCTATTAATTATATAACATTTGCAATTGTTTATTTAATTTTCTGTCAATTTTTTTATAAACTATTATAATTTTTTTACTAAATCTTTGGAAAGTTTATGCATTTATATTATTTTCAATTTTTTTCATAATATTGCACAGTGTTTTTGTTACAAATATTTAAAATTTAGTCAGACTTTTTTTACTGATTCGTTTTTGTCTTTCGCTTCGACTTTTGTACGTTTCAATGTGCAGCTGCGTGTTTACAGGTCAAATCTTTTGTCCGATCCCCTCAACATAATTCATTTTACGACTTTTCTTTCAATTATTTATAGAAATTCTTGCATGTTTTTCAGAGGAAAAATATTTTTTAATATTTTTGATTGAAGATAGCCAGAGAATATTAAGTAAACAATTGCAAATGTTATATAATTAATAGCTTAACAGAATTGCCTTGAAGTTCAATAACCAAATTTGCATTATTTACTGAGCTACAAGCCACAAAAGTTCGAAAAACTTAAAAAAAAAAATCAATTTTTATAAACAAATATAAAAAACAACAAATTGACAATAAGTACGGAATTGACAAATGACTTATCTGAGAGATAATTTCATTGCCTACAAAAATGACTTGCATGTTTATTGTCGTATCTCCAATAGTTTAAAAGTCAACAAATGGATCAGCTGCTGCAACTTTGATAGTACGTATATTTTCAAAGTTTAATAAAAAATGGAATAAAATTTTTTCCGTAACTTTAATGCACTAAGTCGTTTTTGGAATTTTTATTTCTTTCAGGAAAAAATAAACCAAAGTTGGGAATTTGTTTATAATAAATTGTTAACTTAATAAACAATGGAATTATTAATAAAAAAAATTTATTTGCTGTCACTTTGTAGAAGACTGTCAATTATGATTTAAAAAAAAACACATTTCTTAACTAATAATTTAGACAATAGATACATTAAAAAAAAACGATTATAAACAATTAAAAGTTATTATTAAGAAATTTTTTTTTAAAAAATCATAATTGGCAATTGTCTAGAAAGTTGTGAAAAAAAAAAATTGAAAAAAATTGAAATACTCCATTTGTTTATAAAAAATTTATAAACAAATGGAGGAAAAACAGTAATATTATAAATAAATTGAAAAGAAAAATTTCTGTTTTTGTAAACTTTAAAAAATTATTATAAACATTTAAGTATTAACATTTTTTAAACTTTTATGAAGCTATTTTGTTTTATATGTATATAAAAAGAGCTCCACGAAGCAAAAAAAATTACGGTAATTATTTAATATGTTTATCAATTTGTAATGTTGAGAGAAATTCTAAAAATTTTGTTAATTAACGATTAACTTCCTTTGTTAGAAAATAAATTTTTATGAGTCAAAACTTATTTATAGCAAATTTCCTCCTCTTTAAGGATCTTTTTTGAAAAATCCAAAAATATTTATAGTTTACAAACTATAGGCGAAAAACCAAACAATGTTTTTGATGTGTTTAATTGTTTATAACTTTTGCAATTTTTTATGCACTGCAAAATTTTTCTTCACACATTGATCTAGACATTATTCCGAATCGAATGAGCTATTGAACATAATTTTCGTAATATTATGTCCCAAAAACACGCTTTTGAACTTGTTGATTAGACTATCTATTTAATATATTATTACGTCTCGTATTATAAACAGTTATGGAAGAATATATTTTATAAGTTAACTGTAAACTTCTAAATATTGTTTAAAATGGCAAACAAACCTATGTCAGTAATATTTATTAAACGGTAATCTTGACTTTGTCATAAAATTTATTTGTTAAAGAGTAAAAATAATTTATAACAGATCCGTCTGCTGTATTTGGTGCTTTGATACGCTTATTAGTTAACGTTTATGTGTTTTTTTTGGATTTTTTTTATTTGCCAAATATCTATTAGAAATTCTATACCTATGTATAAAAAACAAAAATCACTTACCGTCTTCCATCGTTTGGGCAGTCACGGGTTCCGATAGTGGTCCAGTTCCTATTTCATTGAACGCTTGTACCACGATTGTATATCGCATAAATTTGCTCAATCCACCTAGTAATATCTCACCGCCATCTTCACCATCACCACTGATTGAAGTAAAATTGTAACTACCCATACTAGCCGTCCGGTAACCAATATTAAACCCCTAACAGAAATAAAAAATAAAAATAAAACTTAAATTTATTTATAAACACTACATACCTGTATATCTCCATGCCTCAACTCTGGCAAAGGTGGCGACCAGGTCACTAAAATATCGCTGGAAGAAATAGGCCGAGCTGCAGGATTTAAAGGCGGTCCTGCTGGACGTTGCGGTTCGGTCCTGAGAATCAGATCTTCGCTAGGAGAACTTTTGCCGGCAGGTCCTTCTGCTATTACGTGAAATGCGTATTTTGTAGCTGGTTTAAGATCCTCTATGAGGGCAGTAAACGGCAGTGGTGAATCGGTGAGCTCAATTTGGCGCCAGGATCCTGTAAAGTGGTATTTTTGATGCTAGATTGTGAAATGCCATTTTCAAGATCGAAAATAAACACCCCACAAAAATTATCGCATCACTAAAAATTTTGCAAAAGTTTGAATTATTTTTTTATCTGAACCGTTTAATCGATTTGAATGTTCTTTTCTTTGGATGATAGGTTGATTCCTGAAGATTAATAATCTATATAATTCTGTATATAAAATTTAATTTTTGAATGAATACTGGGTGTTGCCATAATATAAGTTTTTTGATAGAAAATTTGTAACACCCTGTGGAGTGTACCAGTAATAACAGCATATTGCAATTACTAGCCGACTTTAGCCTCATCTTTTCGCAAAATGTTCCTTTTTGGTTCGTTTTATTATCTCTATTTTTAGAGGAAATATGCGAAGAAACATAACACTATAACAAGAATATTTATTAAATCTTTAACAAAACAAAATTAATTTTAAAAGCCTAATTTAAAATACAATAATTTTCAATACCGAGTGTTGTCTCCTCTCGCTTCAATTACAGCTTGCATTTGTCTTGGCATCCCTTCAAACAGGTTGTGGATATAGCCTTGATCCATATTGTTCCAAAACATAACCAATTTATTTTGAACCTCATCCAGTGTTCTACATGGAATACGATCTTGTTGAATTGCCCATCCTAAATGATCCCATACGTGTTCTATGGGATTCATGTCTGGACTGCGGGCTGGCCAATTCATTACAGTGACATTAACTTCATTTAAATAATCGATGACTATTCTGGCCGTGTGTGGTCGTGCATTATCTTGCATGAATATGAAGTTCTCACCAACGAAAGGGCCATATGGGATCACATGAGGTTCCAGAATATCCCGTATGTATCGATCGGCCGTCAACGTTCCTTGATTAACTACCACTAGCTCTGTGCGTCCATGGTAGGATATTCCGCCCCATACCATAGTCGACCCGCCGCCAAAAATTTCCGTATGACAAAAGTTGACTTGAGAATAACGCTCACCTGGTCTTCGATAAACTGGCATACGTCTATCTAAGGAATATAGACAAAATCTGGATTTATCAGAAAATAGTACATTGGACCATTCTGCAAGACCCCATTCCACGTGCTCTCTAGCAAATTGTAACCTGGCAACCCTGTGCGCCCTAGTAAGAAGTGGACCTCTTGCTGGAACCATTGCTCGCAAATTATGTTCACGAAGGCGATTCCTGACAGTTTGTAAAGATATGTTTACATTTCTAGCTGCTAGCAGGTCGTGTTGAAGCATTCGCGCAGTACAATGTCGAGTCCTTTAGGCCGTTACTCGTAAAAAACGATCATCCACACCTGTAGTAATTCTTCTACGTCCTTGACCTTCTCTCCTAGAATATTGCCCGGTTTCTCTATAGCGCCTTACAACTCTTGAAATGGTACTTTGTTGAACCCCAATTACGTTAGCAACGTATCTTTGACTTCGTCCATCTTCAATCAGAGTAATTACTTTTACGGCCTGTTCTTCAGATAAGTGTCGTTGAACGTTCATTGTAATCCAGTTTAGTACACAGTTTAAATGTAAGTATTGTAAGAAATCACAATGAAAAGTGTTGAAATGTACCGCAAAAATTTATATACCAGCAAACTGTCAATTTGAATTTGGATGACGTTACGTATAATTTTTCATTTGTCAAAACCTACCTTTCAGTTTATTCAATATATGCATGTAAACCTTTGTAAACTACCAATATGTGTCTGTAAAAAGAGACTGTGATAAAAAACTGTAAATCTCCTCTAAAAATAGAGATCATAAAACGAACCAAAAAGGAACATTTCACGAAAAGATGAGGCTAAAGTCGACTATTAATTGCAATACGCTGTTATTACAGGTACACCCTACAGGGTGTTACAAATTTTCTATCCAAAACCCTATATTATGGCAACACCCAGTATTCATTCAAAGAGTAAATTTTAAATACAGAATTATAGAGATTATTAATCTCCACGAAACAACCTATCATCCAAAAAGAAGAATATCCAAATCGATCAAACGGTTTAGAAAAAAAATAACTTCAAACTTTTGCTAACATTTTAGTGATGCGATAATTTGTGTGGGGTGTGTACTTTTTTCTATCTGTTCTTGAGAATAAAATACTGTAGACATATAAGATGTAAAATAGCTAATAGCCAAGAGTGAATCAATTAAATGTACCAGGTCTTCAACAATACCCGAAACCCACGTGATCTGATAACCATCAAAAACCCATCGAAAGGGCCTGATTTGACGTAAAAGGAACTAAACTGAACTGTCAATCCTGTCAGAAATGTCACTGGCGTTCATTTGGGGACTGACAATATTTATATTATATTTGTTTACATTTTATAAACACCCTTCCATTTTTCATTTAATATTAATAAAGCAATTAGTTATTTTAGAGAATATTGGTGGCTTCTTTTTTGTTGGTAAGTACAAATTTATTTACTGTAACTCGTAAAAGTTAATGACTATATAATTTATTGTAGGTAATGTTATACTGGAACAAAATTATTCGAAAATTTGAGGAACGTTTTCCAGGTGAATAAATGGAATGTGATTCTTTTTTGTCGTCATAAACAAATACTTGTTCAAAAAAGGAAAAAGGTCTAAAATGCCCAAAGTAATAACAAAAGCTGTTGAAGATGTGCAAATTAACATGTTGTAAATTCCCAATAAATTAGTAAAAAAAAACAGCACCTCAAACAGGTATGAACGGTGTTTTAAAGACTGACTCTGGCGAGTGAAATTCAAAACATATTTTTTTTTAGGTTCATCACTACGAACTAGCCATAAAGTTAAAACAATTCTAATAATGCATCCCCTATAAAGTTTCGATACTGCAACAATCATTTTACCTTAATTTTGTTAAAACTACATATGGAATATTACAGATCGCTCAATTCAAAATCGTTTGTGACGTTTATGAATTGGAGCACCTATATTGAATGATATACAAAATATAACTGAGGAGAAACTGCATAATGTGTTCAAAAAAGAAGGTTTAATGCTTGCATTAAAGCTGGTGATTAAGATTTTGAACAGATAGGTACTGTGAATTAGTATGAATTAGTTTGTGCACCACCGATTACTACTCAATATCCTTTTAAATAAAATAGTTGTTAATAGATATGCCTTTATAATTTAAAGTGAGAAGTAAGAGCTGTAAGGTAAAACAAATATGTGCTTGTTATATTAATAATATTAATATTTTTTTGTATGCATATAAGTAACAATGTATTTTGTAAATCCTGTAACAAATAAATAATAGAACAAACTTAAATTATGTGTTTATTACTTCCCATTATCCAGGTTCAATTCCATTAAGTCTTAAATTTGTTTACTTTAATTGCAATAATTGCCAAATACTGCCATTGTCTTCTGCCTATCGAGTTTCAGCTGTAGCTAAATATCTTAGGACCGATTCCACCGTTGTGTTAAACGAAGTTTAAAATGACATTTTTACATGAACAATGTCATTTTAATCTCCGTTTAACACAACGGTGGAACCAGCCCTTAAAGAGTCAATCTAAAGTAAATAATTTTTAATTTTATTCATATTTTAATGCATAACATTTTTATCCATAACTTTTTTGTGCTCTGTTCTGGTAAAGGTTTTTTTGTAGTAGTGACAATAACTAGTACGAACCATATTTCAGTTTATTATTCTTTTCGTTAAATACTAATACAAACTAGATATAAACAGCTCAGTTTTTAAGGTTATGTTATTTATATCATAATTTTAAAAATTAGATTATTGAATTTGATTAAATCTAATTAAAATATCGAATTCTAACATTAAAATACAATAATGTAAAGCACCTCTAATTAATATTATGAATTTGTGTTGTAATTCTAACAGTTACCTAACTGAATTTTGTTCTCGTAGTTGCAGACCATAAAAAAAGAAGATCTATTTTCTATTTGTAATAAAATACCTACGGCACTGACTCAAATTTAGGGATTTTTACTTTTATTTTCACCAATCGCTGTCATGACGATTTGGTCACGTGGGTTTTCGGTATTGTTGAAGACCCAGTATTATGTACTAAAGATTTAAGGTCCGATTCCACCGTTGTGTTAAACGAAGTTTAAATTGACATTTTACATTAACAATGTCATTTTAATCTCCGTTTAACACAACGGTGGAATCGGCCCTAAGCACGGCTTACTATAAAGGTGTTACAACTCCCTGAAAAAAAACATACCAAAACCGGTCGTACTTAGGGCAAAAATCCGCTAGGTTCGCTAGTGTCGTTACGGCGGAAAATTGCGGCAATCTTTTTATCTGTCAGAAAAAGTGCAATCATAAAAATAGTTCTTCTATGGTGAAAATTCGAGTTTATTGGAAATGAAAAATGACAAAACTATCAGAAGAAGTACAGATGAAAAAATTAATGGTCAACAAATAAGTTTATTGTTATTGATGGTTGCTTATAAGTGTTTTTTTTTAAACAAGCTACACTGATGTGTGCGTTTATAGGATCAAAAAAGTGTTCAACATTTAATAAATATGCTCCAATTAAGTTACAAGTTGCCGTCAGAGACTTGCTACTAAATAAGTGAAATGGGGGTGTTTATAAAAAACAGCTGATTTTGTTTTGTGTTCAAATATTACCTTTGGCTTTGGCAGAAACAGCAATACAGTGGGTTACTGATTATAAAATGAAGAAGTGGATCTTCACTATGGTACTCAGATTGAAGCTTATTATTTTTAAAGTGAGTTTTGTGATTTTCATTGCCCAGATTAAAGATATTCTATAAACATTTAGTTTATTACCTACTATAATCAAATCCATACATAGTGATTGGAATTACAAACATTTATGTGAAATAGCATTATACCAAAATAATGAAGTCTCACTGGACTGGAGTATATATGTTTCCAAAGATCAGTAAGTACCTATATCAATTATTATTATTTTTATTAATAAGTATCACTAATAAATACATCTCATAGAATAACAAGGTTGTAACTGTACTTTTTGGAAAAAATGAGATTGGTAGAATATATTAATTAATTTGTTTTTGTGACCAATATGTTCATCTGTTAATTATCAATGTTGTGTTATCGAAGCACTAAAGTTATTCACATGGTTCTATCTGCATGTACATAGAACTTATACAGTTTTTAGCAAGTGTCATTATAGTAGTTAGATCTTCGTTATTCCCTAATCCCTAGTAAATGTAGTCTCCATCCTCCACAATTATATTAAGATTAAAGGCCAGGTTTTTTACCTCTGTATAAAGTTGAAATTAACTACTTGCTAATTAGGCTATAGATTATACTTACGCGTAACTTTACTCAGAGGTTAAAAAATCTGTCATTAAAAGAACAGTGAGTTTTAGAGCATAAAACGTATTAAATATAATGGGTATTTTTTTATTAAACTTTATGTTTTTAAACAGTTTTGATTAAAAATTATAAAAAAAATGATATAGGATACCTAAAAAGATTTATAATATAAAACAACATTTAAAAATTCTGAATTAACAAAAGTATGTATTTTCTGTTCCAAGCGTTGTCTCCGTTACCTAAACTAAATACTAGAAACAAAGTTTTAACTGGCAGTTACTACTATGCTTTATTAAATATTCTAAAAAATGTAGGTCACTTAGTTCTTTCTGCATTTTTTATCACATAGGATTTTCTCTTAAATTAGAGTTAGAAACACAATGAAAATCAAACAAGTTATTGGCTATACAAACTTCAACTATGATTTCCAAAAATTAACTGTCTGTCTAGATACAATCTTGTTATCCTAATATGACAGATGTAGAAGATTTATACAAATGTGAAGAACGTTTCACGTTCTGCAATGCTAGATGAAATCTTAATTAGGCATCAAATTTGTAAAATGTTAGATAGTATGTTGTAGGTATATAGGGAAAATAAAAAATATAATTATAATGAAGATTAGGAACTTTTAAATTTTAATATAACTAGAACAAAATATTCAGTAATTAAAAATTTTTATAGGAATTAAAAATTATGCTCGAGTATAAATGTTGTGCTTGTTTTTAAGTGGTTTTGATTTACTTTAGGTTTGTTCCAACAATGCTCAGAAATGAGTTACTGATATCAGGATTCTGCACAGTTGATTATTGAGACTGCAAAATTGTGTACTACCCAGTGATTTGTTTCTGATCGTTGTTGGAACAGACCTTTTATTCAATAAACAATCGAACAAGTTAAATGTGTATTTGAATTTTTTTTTAATTTTACAAATCTGGAGCTTGAATATGGATTTTCAAATAATGCAGTTTTTGTGGTTTTTAATAATGCTTGTTTTTTTTTAGGTACTTGTTCATTTAATAAAGATGCTTTTTTGTACACAGGGTGGCTATATCTCCTGAACTAAAGATGATATTAGAAAAGTCAATCTAATAATAATTTATTTTGTAATTAATTTTGATCCATAGGCAGGATTTCCCATTTGACCATTCTATGTTGGGTTCTAATTAGAAGTGATGTACCTAAAGTGGTGCAAACAGAAACAAAGCCTGCACAAAACACTCATAAAGAAAAAAAATGAAATTATAAAGTATTGTGGTAAATAGACTTACTTGTCTGGTGTCATACATACACTGAATTTAAGTATTTTCTGATATCATATTTAGTGGATGATATATAGCCATTGTAAGTTTTAAATTATCACTCCATACACAGAGGGTATTTTACTTAAAGTGAACGAGATAGTAGGGAGTTTTAATTTATGATGATCTTAAAGCCGATTGTTGGATCAGCTGGACTAATTGTAAGTAAGTTATTTGCAAAATCTCCTGTTGGAGTTGCTGAGTCTATTGAAGTTAGTTCAGTAAAGAAGAGGAGATGATTTGGAGTAATATGCTGAAGATTAGTAATGTGTCAATTCTTACAATTTTTTCCCGACATCTGTAAATGTTATAAATAATTAAAATTTATTATATTATTATGAATGATATATAAATATTTTTTATATAAAGTGGAGCAGCATATACTAATTGGAATATACCAATATATTGAATAACATAAAAATTAAATTTGAAATAATATACTAAACTTTTGTAAGGGGTTTTCTCGCTACAGAGAAAACGGTTCCTTACGAATGACGCTGGTTACGGGCGGTTCTCGAGCGCCAGATTTTTGATGATGGTTTACTCCACAAACTTTCGAAACGGCGTCGAAAGTACTCGGGTAGCTACAGATGGAGATGAAAAATTCCAGGGGTCAAAGGTCACTTAGACACAGGTAATAGTAGGCCACAAGTAACGGGCTTTAATCGTTGCTTGGGCTCGTACAGAAATTTATCACTAGCTGAAATATAAGGGGGAAATAAAGTAGGGAATTATTAACCAGTAATACGGCAGGTTAACATTGACACATATATTGTGGTTAACTATTTACAATAAAAAAAAAATAAATTAAATATTTCAACGCCCACCCCAGTTGTGGTGATAGTCAATATAACCCTGAATATAAAAAAAAACAAAACGGACGGTATTAATACGCGACTAGTCTCAATCAGACGTCAAAATTAAATCAAAGTAAAATATATGTCTTGATCGCAGAAAAAAAAATATTAATTTGGTTATTCACTCGGTAAATAACTGTTTAATCGCGGTATCGGGAATTTAAACTCAAATGTAGTTATTTTGCACTTTACGTGAGGAAAAATTAAATAAACGGTCGAAGAGAGTGCGAGGAGACAGGGACGCGAAATAATTACTTATAGTAAATACACGGAAAGAAAATGAAAATAAATTTATACCCGGGGTAGCCTATTATCCCTGAATGAGCTGATCGTCATCACGAGCCCGCTCCAGACAGGGTAATGAAGCTATTTTTAAATTCTGCAAAATGCAGTTTGCACAAAAAAAAAAATGAAAAACATAAAGGGGAAAAAGAAATCTAACGCGGATAGTCCCTAGTCCAAGAATGAACTGATCGTCGTCACGAGCCCGTTCAGACAAGGACAGGACACTATTTAAAATTATTTAAATTGTCGGAAAAAAAGAAGAAAAGTAAATTATTATCGGAGGGAAGAAAATTTACTAACGCGGATAGTACCTACTCCAAGAGTGAACTGATTGTCATCACGAGCCCGTTCAAACAGGACAGGATACTATTTGAAATTATTTAAATTGACGGAAAAATAGAAAAACAAATTATTATCGGAGGGAAGAAAATTTACTAACGCGGATAGTATCTACTCCAAGAGTGAACTGATCGTCATCACGAGCCCGTTTAAACAGGACAGGATACTATTTAAAATTATTTAAAAATTGCGGTTTACAGATTAACTCAAAAAAAAAATACAGGATGCTATTTAAGATTATTCAAATATACGATAAAAGAAATAAACAAATTATTAAAAGAGGGAAAACGTCTCCTCGAAAACTCCGTTTATAAATATTCTCAACTTAATTACAACGCGGTACCTGCTAAACAAAAGTATTTATGAATAAAGTCAAATTTAAATCCCGATTTAACCTATCAAAAGAAAATGAATAATTTCTTAAAACCGACTAACAATCAAAAGTCTAAAATCCCGGTTTTACAACCTTACAGAATTAAATCCTATCATTTAATATTTAATTCAAATTCTATCCCTTTTTAAAGAAACGGTATATTTGCCAAGAAACAATTTCTAATATTTATTATCCAAATCAAACTAAACCCTTCAACTAAACCCTATTTATAAGAAAAAAAAAAAAAAAAGAAACGGTATCATTTGCCAAGAAACAAATTCTATTATTTATTATTTAAATCAATTTAATTCTTTTAACTAAACCCTATCTATAAAATAAAAATAAAGACGCGGTATTATTTGCCAAGAAACAAATCCTATTATTTATTATTTAAATCAAATTAATTCTTTTAACTAAACCCTATCTATAAAATAAAAATAAAGACGCGGTATTATTTGCCAAGAAACAAATCCTATTATTTATTGTTTAAATCAAATTAATTCTTTTAACTAAACAGTATCTATTAAAAATATTCCTATTCCTACAAACTAATTCGCTATTTAAAATGAAATACCGTCTCAATTGCAAATGTAAAAAGCGGAACAGGGTTTTTTACCTAACGGATTCGTAAATATTGAAAACGGAAAAAAATATCGGCGGTGTTTAGATTTCTACTGCGGCTTATCGGACTAAACTGCTGGCAATCAAAATTTATATCGAACTCATAATTTTAATAGCATCTCCACTATCGTTCAAACAAATGTCCCTCTCCCAATCGAAAATCCCACTTACGTTCAAAGCTATCGCGCATCGAGACTTCGAGTGGCGTTCGCGCATCTGAAAACTAGCAGTTCAACCGCGTTTAATATTTATTAATAATGAAAAAATGAAAATAAATTGATTGAGAAAAATTGACTTCATTACACTTTAAGAAACAGTTATTTTGGCTAATTTCTTTTTTTCTATTAATTTTAGTTCTTAGTTTGTTATGTTAGCACATTGCCTCATTATAATAACATCGTAATGGATTCAGTGGGCAATAACATCATCCTTATGTTTGGCACAGGGAAAAGTCATTATAGCATCCATCATAGACCTTTATAGTTTCATATTGATCATTTTTTACAAAGTGGTATTCAACATGTTTAAATAAAGTAACCAAACCACTATTTGGATTAATTAATTTTCCATGATTTCATAAATTAATCAACTCTGCCTCATTTAAATATGAATTAGTTTCCTTTGTGTCGAAAATTTTTAAGCATTCGATACAAATAGTAATTTTTTTCATGTTTTTCACAAATAGTTAGTTACATAATAGATAATTGTGTCTATTAGAAAATGCATAGTCATGATCTAACACTATCTTCCCTTTTTATTTTTCAACTAATTTTATAGATAAAAGATAATGAGCATATATTTAAGAAAAATGAAGACCTGCACTAGATTAAAATTTAACATCCTTCAACCTTTTTCACGACTACAAATAAGCTAGCATTCACCAAAATATATTGGGATTAAGTGTTACAATAAGTTCAGTAACATATTAGAAGATACTACAGGTTATCATTAGTCGTAATGATTTAAGAAAACATCTTAATGATTTTCTTACAAATAATGTATTTTATAGTATAGAAGATTTTTTGAACTTTTAAACTAATCTTAACATGAATTGTCTATTATATATATTTAATTTTTTAATGTATTTTACTTAACACTTTTTTGACTAGCCTGATAGGATTTTACATTATGTATAGTGTTTAATTCTCAAAGATGAATAAATTCTATTTCTATTTTTAAATTAAAAACGTCATCCTCCCATTCAGTATTTTCAATTAAACTATCCAATTTTGCTTCAACTGCATATGTTTCTCAGAATATGATGTTTCAGTCTTCTGCAGAAAGTAAATTTTGGGAAAATTTATGCTGAACTGTGCAGTTGTCATATTTTGGTGGCTTCAGTAAATAAGTAGATATGAATTTGTATAATTATTATAAAAATCTGATGTGTCCAACACATGACTTTCCTATCTAGTTATTATAGGCATTTTCCGGTTATTTTGTACAACCTATTGCAGCATCTCTATAAATGTTTAGAGGATAAACTAAATATATACATTTTACACATACATCTACCTCGAAACATTTTTCTATAGATATTCATTGAAAACGAAAATACAGAAAAATTTAAATTTAGCACTTTTCCATTACGGTCCATTTTAGAAAAATCATGTATAAACAAAAATTATAGAAATCGATATCGCAAACAACTTTTAGTTCAACAATTTTCATAAAAATCAGAATTTTGCACATTTTGTCAAATTTCTCGAATACGGACCATTTCAGGAAATTTTGACATAAAGCAAAAATTATAGATAATAATATTAGAAGTAACTTTTATTTAAACAATTTTCTTCTCCAAGCATAAATAACAGATATATTCCATAAAATATAAAAACGGCCTCCCATAAAGTACCCTCCCAGATGTTCCGACTTTGTCCAAAATCTAATCATTTCACGTCAGGCCGAAATAAACCTTAAGTTTAAAATTTAATGTTTTTTCCTTTATCCGTTTTTGAGTTTTCTTCAAATTTCGAAATTTACACATTTTCTCAAATATCTCAAATACGGTCCATTTTAGAGAAATTATGTATAGGACAAAAATTATAGAGAATTATATTACAAACAACTTTTATTTGAACAATTTTTATAAAAAATTATGTTTTTTACATTTTGTCAAATTTCTCGAATACGGACCATTTTAGGAAAATTTTGCATAAAACAAAAATTATAGATAATTATATTAGAAGTAACTTTTATTTGAAGAATTTTCTTCTCCAAACGTAAATAACAGATATATTCCATAAAATATAAAAATGACCACCTATAAAGTACCCCCCCAGATGTTTCGACACTGCCCAAAATCTAATCAGCTCATTGGACGCTCAAACAAAGCTTAAGTTTAAAATTTGGTGTTTTTCTGTGTATCGGTTCATGAGTTATGCGTTATACAGACACACACACACACACAGACACACACACACACACACACACACACACACACACACACACACACACACACACACACACACACACACACACAGACATCATCGCGAAAATAGTCAAAACGGATTCAGGGGACCTCAAAACGTAAAAAACCGTCGAAAACTCGAGGTCGAAAAAAATCATGATTCCTATACTTTCCTTATATCTGTATACAGATAGGAAAGTAAAAAGGTAGGTAAATTAGAGTGGTCACACTAAACATAGAATATATATCCATTTAATAAAGTATTTGCCTTAGAACATCTAGAATTGATAAAATTGTATAAATTTACAGCCATAAACAGTTTGTAGACATTGTTCCACATGCTCAAATGATTTTAACACATTCTGGAATATTTTATGCTGTTATGCAATTGGCACACGATAAAATGAAAAAGCCAGAGGCGTGGAGCACCCACAAGATCAGTGCCAGAATTAAAGCAAATAGATAATCTAGAAATATGGAGTGGGTTCCCTTTACAAGATTATCGAGAACTTGTAAATACAATGTTTCAAAGAATTATTGCCGTTATCAAAGTTAAAGGTGATGTAACACTGGTGAAATTTTGTAAATATTTAAAAAAATTAAAAATTGTGTATCTAAAATATTTTATCAAATTTATGTATGATTTCTTCTTGTAGTATCGGTCACTAAAAATCTGAGAAGTGTGCTAATTGAAGCAGGACAGGGCTCGTATAGTTTTATTTAAAAAGTAAACCTTGTCATAAAAATGATTATTAAATTAAATTATTGAAATATATAATGTAAAACAAATTGTTATACTGTTTTTCTGAAATCGGGAGCGTTGTCAGGTTTGTTACTGTCTGCTGCTAACTGTGATGCATACAAGTGAACATAATAAACATACTTATTGAGTACATTAATATGAAAACCCCATAATAAATCTGGAAACTATACATTTGAAATTTTCCTACTAATTTTTTCATTACTGCTATTATCTAATAGAACATTTTCTAAGCTTTTATCTAATATATCATTTTCCACAAATAAATATAAAGAAATAATTAGTAAAATTATAAAATGAGTTCCATTTAAATAATGAACTATATTATTAATTTAAATTGTTAATAAAAGAAATGAATAAATTAAGTAAGTAAAAGTGTAATAATGGGAAATGTGTAAATTGTATTTATTTCTAATTTTAAATAATTTTGTGTGTATTGTTAATTTTCTTTCTAATGTAAAATTAATAAATTAATAATTTTAACAAAAATTTAATGAGATGTTTTATTTGTGTTAGAATCTGAATACAATAAGAAGAACACTGCTGTCATAATGATTACTTCGAATTTCAAATACATAGTAATGGATAACTTCGGTAACTGTATCAGCAATACTTTCCACATTCTTGTCTCCTTTGAGAAGTAGTCCCATCATAAGTAATAAAAGCAGGAACAGCATTTTTTAGGTAGTTTTTTTTTTTTATATTTGCGCTGCACATTAAATAATGGTAATCTTATAATTGAAGGGTCTGGAAATGCACCATTCTTGTTCCGGCTACCTAGTATTGATAGTTGGAATCGTAACATATAGTTGCAAGGTTATATTTAATTATTTGGAACCAGGGACAAAGCATATTGAAATAACTTTTACTTTTTATCATATATTTATCAATTTTTACATCGATTAAAAATAAAAAAAAATCTGTAGATTTTCAAGCAATACGATCGTTATTTTTAAGTTCAAATTTGTGTCAAATTCTAGACTTCAGTGCGGAATGGTGTGAATATGCGGATTTCTAGACTCGTCAACTACAAGATAACCTTAAATAATTATTAGGTACATCAGAAAAAACAATGTTTAAATTACTAACCAGTGTATGTACAAATTATTCAATACACAAATTACCAATATCTACGACCCCGAACTACATTTATTTACTTAAAAGGAATAAATTCCTATAAAAATACAGAATTGAAAAATCTTAAATATTTCTTACAACTCAAATTTTTATTAATTTAAAATCAGTACTTCTATAAAAACCTAGTAAACACATTCGGGGATGATTATTATTAAACAAATGTATATTTAAACACTTAAAAATAAAAAGGCTACAAGTAAAATAAATTTATCATAGTATCTATTTGATTCTTATAACCAGATACAACTTTCTAGCATTATAATCAGGCTAAAAGGAATAAGTCAAAGATTTTATTTATTCGCAGGGTCAAAAAAATATCAAAATAAATAGGTACCTTGTGTATATGAAATTTATATCATGAACAAGGGTCCAAGTCATAACATTATTAGTACCAAGGAGACAGGATAAATAATACGAAATATTTATATAGTAAAACTTTATACTATTAATTATTTTTATTACAGAAAAGACAAAGTTGAATAACCTATTTACATAACCTACAATCATTTAAAACGTAGACATTAAACATATTTACTTGAAAAATAACGTTTCCTAGTAGATTTCTTAGCACTTTTTCACGGATAACATAATTTGCATTAAAATGTTTTTCACAAATGGAACTTTTGGGTTTAATGTTTATTTTCATACCACCAATAAATAATTTGCACCATATTCTGTATAACTGTTTTTTGGCATTATAAAACTGCTATTAGTATGTTGAAGACTCTCGCCCATAATCACAGTTAAAAACAGCACAACGATTTACCATGATTTATATATTTTAAGATTTAAAAAAATATTTATCTGTCAACACTTTTCAAATTTTATTTACTTTCTCGCCGGATAGACACTAGCGAACCTAGCGGATTTTGGCTAGGAAGTACGATTGGTTTTATCGCCGTTTTCATTTGTTTTTAAATAGGAGTTGATACACCTTATAGTCCACCGTGGCCCTAAGACAGTTAATTTCCTTGTTTAAGGAGAGAAAGATTGATATGTTGCCTGCTGAACAGACAAAAATTGTGTTGCTATTGTTTGACCTTTAAAATTTCATGGATATTGGCAATGAATTTATGTATATGTGATTTTATCTGTTGATTTATTTTCCGTTTACATTAGAAAACTGTTAAAAAGAGGATTACAGATTTTACCACTTACTGTCAGTTTCTTTATATTCAATAATAAATTTGAAAACTTCACTCGCATCTCCGGATTTATGCTGCCATTTGAGATTGACGGATCGACTGCCAATCATGGCCGCTTCGATGTTTTGCGGTGGAACGGGGGGCTCTTGTACTAACAACTGGACGAGCTGTTGATCTCTACCGTACATGTTACTGGCTTGACAGAAATAGGCTCCGCTATCTTTCGCGTCAGCGTTGACAATTTGAAGTTCGGCAGCGACCTAAAACAAACAAAACATTATACTTGAAGAGGTTAAGTGGTGTGTACACACTGGGTAATAAGAAATGAATCGAGAGTATTTAAAGTGTGTAAATTGAGTTTTATTAATAAAACTCTGTAAAAATTTGTCTAAGCACTTTCGGCCCATTAGGCCATCATCAGAGACTTCGTCAAAAACTATAAAAGATACATAAAAAATGCACTAAATTAAATTAAAAAGGACAGCAACAGACCAGTCCCAAGTTACCACCATAGCTTGTAGCTCGGATAATTGAAAATAAAAGAACCACACCGAAAATATGGTTAAATTTTAACAAATGAAGTGGCAGTTCATCCAAACAAGTAAAAATGAACACTCCAAACCATTCAAAGAAACTGCTGGTCTTCAACATGAAGACAGTCAGATTTTTCCAGTTGCTACCATGAGGCGGAGGCAAGTTGGGGCACAAAAAATAGTAGGTACACGATATTTTTGAGAACGTGACCATCTTAAGCAGTGCTATTAAAAATGAAAAATTCTTAAATTTAGTCGAAGTAAATTCTAAAGCCCGCCAATTTTCAAACTAAAATAGCATTACATCTTTCTATATTACCGACTGAGTATTAATTGCACAAAACTATTCCATATGTCGCTGAAGGTAAACATGCTGCCAAATTTCTGTGAGGAATCTGCAACTCTTAATTATCCTTCCTCCATGATGGTAACTGTGTAAACCCTACATCGGTCCTACTTCAAAGGATGTTCAAAAAATTGCAATGTTTAAATTTATTACATTCTGGAACTGAAAACTGCGAAACAGGTGGGGATGCTTTACTTGTAAGGCTGCATGAAATTCGTAGGACCAGTAAGGATGAGCCATTTTCCAAAATCGCGTGTAATGGTGGCAATATTGTCGAAAATGTAAATACAAACAAGCATATTAATAAATTGCATGCACAAAATATTAATATTTTTTAAGAAAATTTTATAATATATGCGGATTTTTAATAAAAAAATGTCATAAAATTCAATGCGATGTATGTACACAATATGCCTTACCACACGAAGACTTGGATACAAGCTCCATGTATTGTTATTATAAAGCATACAAAAAAAGAAAATGAAGATATTTTTGGCAATTTAAAAATGTCAAATATTAGTTTTGTATGTTTAATAACAAAAATTGAAGTAATTTTTCAACACAATTTTGAATTATTTATCACTAAATCCGGCGTTTGAATTTTTTTTTTAGATTTAATTAATTCCGAGATAACATTTGACGCTCCTTGTCCCCGATTTCCATAAATATATGTTATTAAGGGTCGATTCCACCGTTGTGTTAAACGGAGATTAAAATGACATTGTTAATGTAAAAATGTCATTTTAAACTTCGTTTAACATAACGGTGGAATCGGTCCTAAGTTATATTTAAAGCTGCTCATATATTACACTTTAAAAATATTAATAGAAATTTTAAGACCATCAATAAAAACAAGCTAATTATTTGGCGCAATCTGTAGAGCTTTTTTGTTTTAATACGATCCTGCCTATTAATACCTTATTTTATTACAAAATCTTTAAATACGCTTTAATCCGACCCTGACTAAGACCCCCGAATGGCGTCGCCAAGGTCAAATTTTCTTAGTATAATATTTGTATGCGATCAGCGGCAAGTGAGCCTGCCGATTGTTTCTTATGCCGTGATATCGCCATTCGCGGCAGCGCTTAGTTTATGCGTATTTCTAACGTAAAAAGTTACATATTTCGCTGGTTTTTTCGGTGTATATATCCGTTATTTGTAAGTACACTACTGTTATTTGTATTCCCTATATTTATCTTGACTTAGATAAAGCGTATGATGACGCTAAAATGCAAAAATTCCTATCAATTTTTTTGTGGTTAGGTAAAGTGTATTTTCTTCTCTCTCTGCTACAATGGCCACAAACTGATTCGCAATAGTGACCACTGCTTTTGAAGAATATAAGTAGTGGCCACTGTTAACGATATGTTTTTTTTTTATTTCAGAAACAAAAAATGCCACGGCCGAAGACGAAAAGACCTGGTTTAATTGGAAAAATTCCTCTAGAGACCATAAGAAATGCTCTTTGTAGTATAAAGGAACATGGTCTTTTTGTAAAAGTAGCCTCAATTCGTTATGATATTCTAAGAACTACCCTTATGAGATATAAAAAAAAAATTGAAAATGTTGAAGACATAGCAAATGTTACTACTGGATTGTCGCCCAATTATACTGTAAACCGAATATTTTCTATTGCAGTGCTTTGTCAATAACTCCAAATGTGTGCCAAATTGAATCATGGACTCACTCCAAAAGATGTCAGAAAGTTTGAATTTTTATTGGCAGCAGAATATGGCAAGCGAATTCCTCCCTCTTGGTTCAAAAATAAAATGGCAGGAAAATATTGGATGACCAATTATCTCAAAAGATATCCTCTCTCTATTCGAACAGCTAAAGCTACATCCTTGGGTCGTGCTATGGGTTTTATTAAAGTTGTCGTTCAGAAGTTTTTTGATAACTTGCAAAAAGTCATTGAAAAGCATCACTTTAGGTCTGATAAAATATATAACGTCGACGAAACGGCTCTGACCACAGTACAAGAGACAGGTAAAGTGGTTGCTATAAAAGGCCAACGACAAGTTGGTCAAATAACGTCCAGTAAAAGAGGGACAATGTAAGGTGCAATAAATGCGGATGGCAATAATATACCACCGCTTTTAATATTTCCGATAAAATTCTTTAAGAATCACATGATTAAAGGTGAACCAAATGGAACCATAGGAGAAGCATCACCCTCGGGTTGGATGACATCGCTAATATTTGTTCAGTGACTGCAGCATTTTATATCCTATACTCAATCAACACAAGAGTTGCCAGTTCTTCTCCTAATGGATAACCCCGTTAGTCACATTTCTTACACAGCAATAAAAATGGCTCGAGCAAATAACGTAACTTTACTTACTTTGCCTCCTATTACGAGCCACAAACTGCAGTCACTGGACAGAGCTGTCTATGATTCGCTGAAATCGCACTATAATAGTGCCTGCCGTTCGTGGTTGATGAACCATCCTGGTCAACGCATAAGCATATATGACATTGCTGAAATTCTTGGCCAGATCTATATCAACGCATTTTCCACAAATAATTGTGCATCGGGTTTCAGAGCTACGAGAATTTACCCGTTTAATTCAAATATTTTCATTGACGATGATTTTTTAGCCACCCAAGTTACTGACATACCTCTTGAAGAAGATAATGAACCAGAAGAAATTAATCCCAGCCAAGACACTGCCAAAGTTACACTACAAAAACAAAATAGCCTACTAGAAGAAGCGGGCGCCTAGCTGTAGAGATTTTCAAAACCAAAAAGAGATAACTCCAATACAAACAGTTTTTGGTCAGATTAAAAAAATAAGACAAAAAGACTACGGAAATATTGACCAGCACTCCAATATTGAAGGAAACCCAGGAACAGGAGCACTTAAAGGAATCCAGGAAACAAAATTTAAACAAAAGCAAGCCCACTACAAGAAACATTTTCAGCTTTAATACAGAGACGGCCAATACAAAAACATTAGCTCCAAGGAATGACGATAGCAGCGATACAGAATCTAATACCGAAAGCTTGAACCTTACGGACTCTGACGATATTGATTGGACTGAAGAACCTAGAGAACCCAGAATTGCGATGGTGAAATTTTGGTTGGAAGCTTTATCTTAGTAAAATTTGCTACAAAAAAACAAGTTAAATATTGTGTGGGCCAAGTTACAGACATCGATAACAGGTTTAAAGAATATAGTGTTAGCTTTCTAAGAAAAAGACGAGAAAACAAGTTTTCTTTTCCTGATGTCCCACAGAGCTGGGACGAATCCTCGAAAAATGGATTCGAATCACGAATCCGAATCACGAGATATGATTCGAATCACGGATCCAATGTTCGAATCCTTTTTCAAAAAAAAAAAAAAAAAAAAAAAAAAAAAAAAAGGATTCGAATCAAGTGATTCGAATCCTTTTTTTCGGATCACGGATACGAATCACTGTCAGTGTTATACTGTGGTACTAATTATATTTGCTTTCGAATCTAATACTGTTTAATATCTCGGTCCTAAAATATTTAACGCACTTCCGGTGGAATTTAAAAACCTTAATTCGATAGGTCTTTATAGATCTAAATTGCAACTAAGCAAGGACAAATATTTTAAGATTTTATTAATTTAAATATAACTAAAATCTAAAATCATTTAACTAAAAAGAACTTTACTTATTTGTAATTATCCAATTATATATGTAAATGATAATTATTTATAAAATATTCAATGCTGTAGCTAGTTTGTATCTATAATAAATAAAAAAAAAAATTGTAAAAGAAAATGCTATGTAGCATATATTTCTATAAGTCCCACGTACAAGATTCGCCTTTAGTGGTACCAATGTATGTTAAATATAAGTTAAAATTGTAATTCGATTTTTAAAGTGAATAAATTGTTATTATTAATATTATTATTATTAATTATTATTATTATCAACAATTTTATATTTTCGGTGTAATGGCTTTGGTGGATTCTACCCAAGTAGCCAGTGTCAGTTTGTTTTGAATTTTATATGTTTGATCTATGCAGGCTTTATTAATGATTCTCGGTGCCACTATATGAGCAGCACTGTTAATTAGAATCCAACAGGGTCGATTGGGGAATCCTACTTATGCATTAGAATTTGTTTTTAACTAATAGAAAAAATTTCATCACTGACAAAATTCAAACCTGTGATCCATGGATCTGAAAGTCCTGACTCTAGCCCCCTATGAATATAAACCATAAATAAATTAGAACCTATAAAAAATATATTTTATTTTAATACACAAAACAAAATAATAAACAAACAGAATCAAATAAAATTAAATTACAGTTTTTCAAAAAATTTCTTTTGGTTGGCCTTAAATAGCACCAAAATTTCAATATTTTCATCTGTCAAGCTATTCCTGCGAGGTGCGTCGATTATACCTGCAAACGAAAATAATCGTTCGACTGCACCAGACGAAGGAAGACAAGTATTAAATTTTATAAAAATATTTTTTAATGTTGGATATTCATTGATAATTTGTAAATTACTACGTTTATCTTCTAAATATCTCAACAGCTCCAATTCTATTGTTGAAGTTGTTCTATTTTTAGATGCTAATAATGAATAGGAGTTTCTTGCCATTTCGCTATTGTTATTTGACATTGGCTGTATCTTGTCTTCACTAAAATCAAAGAATTGATCTAAATTTGTTGTGTCACTCTCATCTGATAATACATCAGAGTTTGACTCGTCCAAATCTCTATAGTTTCGTCTATAATAAACTTTTTTATCTCCTCTTTAGTATAAGTAGGACATTTTACGATATTATACCATCTGAATTTAAATTGGGGAATTAAAACGGCTGCAATTACGGCTTCTTTACAATTAAGCGACAGTATGTCAGCAAATCATTTTCGCGCCGGCGTAGTTTGGTCTCTAAAAGGATCCGAGACTGATATTGATGATTCGAATACGAATCCTTTAGGATTTTCTCTGCGAATCCGGATCACGGATCCTTTTTTTCTAAAGTATTCGAATCCCGCTCTCGGATCCTCAAAAAGGATTCGAATCCTGGATTCGAATCCTGGATTCGAATCCTATGTGATTCGAATCCTCCCCAGCTCTGATGTCCCAGATCAGTCAACTGTCCCACCAGAAGATATCGTAATGTCATTACCAACTCTGGTATCGACGGGAAACACCGCAAGAGTTCAACGGTATCATCACTTTTCCACGGACCTGACTAATCACAATCTATATTAGACTGAATTAGACTGAATATACAGGGTGTTTCAAAAAGGTATATCATAAATTATACCACGTATTCTTGGGTCAAAAATAGAACGATTAGACCGTACTTACCTATATACAAAAGTGCACCCAAAAATAGTTATAAGATAAAAATTTAAATGAATTTTTTTAACATTGCTCTTAAACCGCTTGACATTTTTTCATGAAATTTTATATGACGTGTTGGAATACCATGACTAACAAAATCGAATAAGAGGCAAAAATTTTTTTTTATTTTTGTAAGATTTTGGAGGGTGTCACCGCCCCTTTCTCTATTCAACTTTTTTGTAGTATAAAATTTAATTACAAATGAAACGCCACTGGAATCAACCATCCATTTGGAAACTTTTTTGTCTCTTAGTATTTATTTGTAAAAATTGTAGTTTAGACGATACAGCCATTTGAAATGACAACTTAAAAATGTTCAATGGAAATTCTACGTATGAAAAATATCAAAATCAAGTTTATTTTTAAATTACAAACTAATTTCATCAAAATAAAAACATTTAATTTAACAGGTGTTTAAAATTACATTCTCCTTCTGTATACACTTACTACATAGTTTTAACAATGAAAATTGAATTTTGATATTTTTGCATTAAATATTTACATTACATTTACATTAAATATGTCATTTTAAGTGGCTGTATCGTCTAAACCAAACATTTTACAAACAAATACTAAGAGACAAAAAAGTTTCCAAATAGATGTTGCATTTCAGTAGCGTTCGATTTTTAATAAAATTTTATATTACAAAAAAGTTGAATAGAGGAAGGGGCGGTGACACCCTCCAAAATCCTACAAAAATAAAAAAAAATATTTTGCCTCTACTTCGATTTTGTTAGTCATGGTATTCCAACACGTCATATAAAATTTCATGAAAATATGTCAAACGGTTTAAGAGCAATGTTAAAAAAATTCATTTAAATTTTTATCTTATACGCCCTGTAACTATTTTTGGGTGCATTTTTGTATATAGGTAAGTACGGTTTAATCGTTCTATTTTTGACCCAAGAATACGTATTATAATTTATGACATACCTTTTTGAAACACCCTGTATATGTTTTGACCCAATAAAAATATTTTTAGGAGAAGTTATTGTCTGTCCACTGTACCTTTAAAAATTTTCCACTGTACCATACTGCTGGTACAGTGGCCAAAACACATTTTTTTTTCGATAATTTTTTTCTTGAATTGTACAAAACTTTTTGGGTAAAAATGGTAATACTTCCATTTCTATATCTATGACACTCTCTACAAGCTAATTTGGAGGTGGTAAATATGCTCAGTTTAGAACTTATGCCAATTTATAAAAAAGGGTGGCCACTGTTGGCAGACCTCCCCTACTTTGTTAAGAAGTGCAACCTTTTTAAAAAAGAGCCAATTTGCAAACTTGACACCCTCTATATCAAAAACTAGTCATAGGATAAAGTTGGACCCGCGGATGTTTTTATTTAGAAAGTTAGAAATTAAAAACTAGAATGAAAATAGCTATTTGTCTATTAAGAGCAAAAGTGTCAATTTGCCGCTTGAGAAAGAAAGTTGCCTACGCGACGTGTAGCGGAGAATGGCAATCTGTCGAAAGCGGCAACGAACTTTTTGCTCAAAATGCACTCAATTTTTTTTTCTACGATCACATTTTTTTAAGAAATAGATAAAGAAACTGAAAATTTGTCGTAAATAGTGTATAATGTATTGCCTATACCTACGTTAATTATTATGAAAAAGGCAGTTGATATTCAAAGTCCATGTTAACTTGGATAATTAAAAAAAAAACATGTAACTACGTACAAATAACTGGAAAATCATTTATTAAAAGCAAATATTATTGTATTATAGCTAATTTAAATTAGGCGAGTAACAAAGCAACAAAATTTTGCGGTTGGATTTCGAAACACAAAAACCTAATTTGGATAGTGATCGTAGAAAATAATATAATATTTCTTGGCATTCTATATTATAATATTCACAGTTTAACTAACTCTCTTCATCAATTTTCAATGAGATTTTTTTCAGAATTGTTTTTTTTTTCTGAGTTAGGATTTTTTCAATATTTCAAGCCTTCCTTTATCTCCCCATTTGTATTTATTTATTTATTCATTTATTTATTTCCTTAAAAGCTTAACTTTACTAAACATTTCATGTTTATATCGCCTTTGGTTTTTGATTTCTATTTTTTAATTTCAATCCCCATTTTATTCAGATTTTTTAAAATCAATTGGATTTATCCTCTGATAGAGCTTAATTTCTATTAAATATTTCAAGTTTTTTAATCTTCGTGTTTCATAGATAAATGTATATGAACCGCACTGTTATAAAATAATATTCATAAATTTAAGTTACGTAATTTTTCGCTACTTTTTTATTCTGATTACAACTTACGCCATCAGGTGTCACGTCCTGCTTCACGTTCACTCGATAATTATTGGATGGATTCAATTCAGTTTTGCCACCTCGCAACCAAACGACATTAATTGGTTTGTCGCCGTTTACGTCGCAGTGCAGTAGAGCGGTGTCGCCCTTTTTAACTGTAACCAGCCTTGAAGGGGCGGAAAAATAGGGAGAAGCTGAAACAGAATATTTTAGAATTGTAGGTGGATTATACATCTGTTCGAGTCGGTGCATAGTGGACATTTAACCATAGGGGTACTACTGTAATATTACTGAAAACTTGTTTTATACATTTTTTTAATAAATAAATATTGTTGCCACACAGTGAGTACTTCTTGATTTGTGTTTTTTGTAGTGATTGTGAGATTTGTGGGCATCTTCTTTTTGTTTTTGAATAAATGATAAAGTTTTTTTTATTAAGGTAGTTCACTCGCGACAGTCGTACATAAAAATATCGCTTAATGGTGAATACCAATAGTTCGAGATTCTCAATGCTAATCAATTTTATTTTTGTAAGAGACTGTACAAAACACATGTAAGCTTATATCATTTTATATATATGGATTTTAATAAAATCCATCCGGCAACCTCATAAATACATGAATGGTTTGCTATAGAAATTTGTGACTTCCTCATATTAATTTTAAGGGTTTGTTTTGGTTCAAATAGAACCGCTGATTCCAGTTCTCAAATACAGTGGACGAATTAATTTTCCAATGAAACGTCGCGAGGTTATAACGTTCTCTTAGCTGATCGAGGGTTAGATTGGTACAACGCGTTGATTGCAGCGTATACAACGTTGCCAAGTTGTAATAATTTTACGCAACTACGCGTCGATTGCTTTAAAAATATTTTTATTTTAAAAATATATATCTTTTTACTAAGAAGGTCAAAAAATTCAGCGTTCTTTTAGAAAATTTTATAACGTCTTGATTTACATTACATTAGTTTTTAAAAAATATGGTAAGAACAGTTTTCGAGATATCTGGAAATAAATGCATTATTTGTGTACATGAGAGGCTTCAAGAGTGTTAATTATGCACATTTTGATTGTTAATATCTCGTTTCACAGATGGTCAAAAAATTTAATTTTTTTTTATTTACATAAAAGACACTTTCATTAACCTTATATTTCAATTTAATTGAATTATTAAGAAAAGCCGTTTTACGAGTGAACTACCTTAAACAGAACTAACAATTAATAAGATATACCGTCAACTGCAGCGTCTTTGATAATTTCTTTCTTGAATTACTACGCAAGCGCAAATTTCTTGACGCGTTTGAACAAAAGTTTTTTAATTACCAATAGTCACACGTTCATAATAGTGTATGCATGATGATGCGTTTTCCCGCAGTTCTTGTACTACAAGGTAAGAAAGTTTACTTTTAACGTTTATATATTTTATAAAGCTTCAGAAATTTCTAGTACACAGCTTCAGTGTTTTATCATACCTAGGTCAATTTTTATTATTATATATGAAATCTGATATATTTGAGATAAAATAACTTTTTCTACGATCACTATAGAAAGTATACAAATAGACATGGCTTACTTGCGTTCAAAGTTAATAATTTCCTACACTGTGCGAAAAGTCGTGCAGAATTTCCTGTACCGCACACTACACATGCGTGGAGAACAGTAAAGAACTATTACACTAGATCTCCCACGCGTCTATCGTAGGAGGCTGCATTTGCTGGACAGTTCGTGATTCGTAATATCATATTTTGACATTTGTTATATTTAAAATAAGATTTGAATTATTTTCATACAAAAATAATACATAATAGTTACCTACCTATTAATTTTTAATTTAAATATTTGATAACACGACGTATCATATTATACAATATAGGTATAATTCGACATGGAAGGAATTGACAATAATAATTCAGATTCAGAAGTTGAATATATGGAAAACACAACTCCTGAAATTGTTGAAATTGCATTGAATGCAACTTTAAACCTTTTGCCTCAAAAATCAAGAGAAAAGTATGAATGTGCTTATCAAAAATTTATAGAATGGAGGAAAAATAAGAAAATACCATCATTTTCTGAGAATGTAATTCTCGCCTATTTTGAAGAACAATCAAAATCTTATAAAGCTTCGACACTATGGTCACAATATTCAATGTTGCGAAGTACATTAAGTATAAAAAACAATGTGGAAATTTCGAAATACGTAAAATTAAGAGCATTTTTAAAAAGACAAAATGATAATTACAAGCCCAAAAAATCAAAAACCTTAACATCTGAAGAAATCCAAAAGTTTTTGAAGGAAGCACCCGATTATAAATATTTATTAACGAAGGTAAATAAACGTTACATTTAAAATAAGGTAACACACTGATTTGATTTTTAAAATTTAGTTTAATAACTTAGTTATAATATAAAATATTTAAAAAGAACGAATTTTAAAATATGTTTTTTAACTAACTATAATGTTTTCGCGAAATACAGTTACAAGCCTACGTAGCGCAGAGAGTAGAGTGTTGGGCTGAGATAAAAACGGCCGGGCTTCAAATCCCACAGTGCATGCCAGCTTTTTTTTATAATAATTAAAATTCCTATTAAAATTCCTCTTTAAAAAAAAAAAACAAAAAAACATCTAAAATTAATGTATTTTAAACTTGTAGACTGTCCTTGCGATCGGTTTAACTGGTGCCTGTCGAAGAGAAGAATTGTGGAATATAAAATTAGATGACGTGGAAGATCTAAAGACTGCCCTATTGGTTAGGATTCGAAGCACGAAAACCAAAATTAAAAGATCGTTTACGGTAACTGGAGAATTTTATAATATATACAAAAAGTACGCTTGTCTTCGCCCTGATAACGTCATTGACAGACGTCTTTTTGTGAATTATCAAGGGGGTAAATGCACAAGGAAAATTGTCGGAATTAACAAAATTGCCAATATGCCTAAACAAGGGGCACAATTTTTACAATTGCCAAACTCTAATCTTTATACTGGCCATTCTTTTCGACGCTCATCTGCCACTATTTTAGCCAATACAGGAGGAGATTTATTAACTCTTAAACGCCATAGTGGATGGCGATCAAGCAATATTGCAGAAAGCTATGTTGACGACGCCATCTCAAATAAAATAGAGATAGCCAATAAAATTGTAAACTCGGTAGACTCCTCATCTAACCAACAAGAAAAGCCTTCGACATCATCAGCAAATATTTCGACAGTTACTGACAGTTTGGTAAAAAATAGAGAGACACCTGGAATAACACTTCAAAATTGCTCAAATTTTACCATAAATTATAATTTCAAATAAAAAATGTGTTCCTTTTGTATCAAATAATGTTAAATATAATTAATTAAATTAAATTAAGTGTTAAATTAAGTTAATTAAAAGTTAAATTTATAATTTTTAAATTACATTTCCATAATATATTATTAATAAAAATGGTTACAAATTATTTCAAATAAGTTTTTTAATTTTAATTCTTAAAATCGTGATCGTAGAAAAAGTATTGTGTGCAACATGTGCGCAAAGTACTTTTCGCACTTGTTGCACAAACTACTATCTTAGATTTGTTTATATATAACTACATATAGATATTTACTTTTTTTTTGTTTTCAAATATCTTATAGTTAATCCCATTCAAAAAGTAACATTTTTATTGATTGAAGAAGCTCCAGTTGACGATATCTTACATGGGCGTCCGCAGGAAAAAAAGTCAGAGAGGAACCAATTAAAAGTTTTAGTTTGTCAACAACTAAAATGTATATGTATATAGTCTTTCTAGACTCAATCCAACACGGCTAATAACCGACTAGCGCCGACTTCAAAAGGACCGCGCACGTGGACGTACCGTCTTTATTATTAAAATTAAATTAAATTATTAATTGGGTATAGTTATTCCATTATCAATTGCAGAATATAAAAATTCATTCGGAGCCCTTAACGACAATTTTGTTTGATCTGCCATAGGTGCAGATACCTCATTTTATAAATTTATTATTTTTATACTTTTAAACATAGATCATATGCGGCAATCTATTCATTATAAATTGGACGGCATTATACGCTGTTATTTAGACAAATGCACTTAATTGTAGTCCTACTTGAAACTTAGAAAAAAAAAATCATTGTTATAGTTCGTTAACTTTTTAAAAGAAATAAATAAATACGAACTGATATAAGGTCAATAACGTATTAATTTAATAACTCTAGGATTAGGTACCAATAATGAAAAATACAAAAGTTAAGCCGAATCTAAATCTGAACCATCTGTCGAGGAATCGAGGTTAGAATATACAGAATGTCCCGAAATTATACGTCATGTTTAACAGCGTAATATACATCCTAAAATAGGAATAAAAGTTTACATAAACATAGGTCCGCAAACGTTTTGTTTTCGAGATACAGGGTCTTAAAACTCCTGATGACACATTTTTGTAAATATGTTCTAAACTTTTAAAGATAACTAAGTGAAATTTGGTACAAATGCTAAACTTTTTACGCTCTAAACACCAGTTTTTAATCATCTTCAGGTGGGTAAATGAGGAGAGGGGCGTAGGGTTAAAGTTTTTTTGTTGACCGTTTTTAACATTTTTCACTACAAAATTTGGAAAACCAAATTTTCTTTATAATAAAGCTACTTTTGTTGTTTCTAGCTAGGACGCACCATTTTCAAGAGAAAAGCATTTGAAAATTTCATAATGAGTTGATGTTATCTTATTCGAAAGTGTAAACAATAATTCGTAGGAATGTGGACATTTTACTTTTTTAACTTTGGAAAACCGGTGACTAAAGAAATTTTAGAAAATATTTACAAAAATTAGTCATCAGGACTTTACTTGTAACACCCTGTATCTCGAAAACGAAACGTTTTCGGACCCATGTTTATATAAACTTTTACTTTTATTTTAGGATGTAGATTACGCTGTTAAAATATGACCGTCTAATTTCGGAACACCCTGTATAACTACTGGAGCTATAGAAGGTAAAACATGATATTCGTTTTCCTTTTTAATGACGTGACTATGAAGACTCTTCATAGACGTGACTAACGCTATTTTTCCAAACGTCAGTCAAGGACGGATCTTTAGAAATGCTATTAATATTTTCCGAAACCACATTTGTTAAGGTAGGTGCAAAATGATTACGTCTCAGTTTTTGTTTAATTGAAGACCAAACTAATTCGATTGGATTAAGTATACAATAATAAGGTAGTAACCTCGATACAGTATGACTACCATCTTTTGCAAAATTATCAATATAATACTGTATTGGAATATTCTAACTTTTGACAATGGGCCATGTTCACATGTGAGATATGCTGTTTTATAAATTATATTATAATAGTTAGTAGCTATACAAGTTATTCTAAATAGTCAGTTCGTTAAAAAAGCCAAAAGTTTTTCAATTAAGCCCAATTGAAATTTAAAATTTGAAATTATACGTCATCGGAAACAGACCAATCATCTTGTGTCGAAGTTTTTTTTGTTATACAAAACCAAGCCAACGAACAAACCGACACACAGAATGTCGAAGTGAACGCACATCTAAGTGACATTAAAATTGACACCACCTAACAACTAACCTTAATTTTTTGTTTTGGTTTAATTTTATTATTAATATGAATCAGCTGGATTTATAAAAGTTGAATCAAGTGTTTTACCCATTGTAAATGAAAATATGATTACCGAGATGATTACTGCATTTTTTAACAGTACTCAGTTTACAAAAGTCAGAAAGGTAAGACTTTGTTTTAATAGTAGGTAGTTACAGTTTATATGGAGCAATACACCTTATAGTAAAACATATTTATCTCAGGTTTTATTTTTAGATCTGCCAAGCAAGAATATGGGGATAATTTATTTTTCCATAAGAGAGAAGGAGACAAATTACACCTAAACATAAAGTACGGCAAAAACCTTCTGATGTGGTTGTTGTAATTAACAAAAATGAAATTTTTAGTGCACAATGCTTAGGATATGCTGCATGTCAAGGTTTGTAATATTTATTATGCTTTTTTGTTTTTATATTACATATAATAAACAGTGTATAAGGCCCTTTATTCCTATACATATTTTTTTTCTAATTTTGACATATAGACTTTTTTGTAATCGCAGCAAGTGTCAAAATAATCTAGAAATAGATTTTGTTAGTGAACCTAGTAATAATTATGATACCAAAGAATGCTGCAGAGCACCTATGAAATTTTGAGTTAAAAAATATGCCAGATTTTTAGGCTATTTTTATACCCTTTTTAAAAATTTTATGCTCCTCGTTTTTTGAAAAACTTAAAATGCTCTGATAGCTTCGAACGAAGTCAGCAAAGCACCTCTGTTTCATAAAGTTTTTTCTGTAAAAACAGCAACACCATATATTTATGCACTTGAAATATTATATTTTTAAAAAATACATGGTGCTTGCTAACCTTCGAAAGAAGCCAGCAGAGCAATTCGGTTTTTTAAAGCTTTTTCTAAAAACCACACCCCATTTTTAGACTCTTGAAATATTGTAAAACTTTACTAAAAAAATTGCTATTTTTAAATAATACAGGGTGCTTTGTTGGAACAAAGTCAGCAGGACAGTTTTTTAATTTGTTTTTTTTATATATAAAAACAACTACTTATGACACATGTTTAGGCTGTTTTAAAATCCTAAGAATGTGGTAAGTACATTTGTTTTCAGAAAAAAAAACTTTGAAGTCAGCAAATGCCAAATTTCGAATATTTTATAATATTGTAGGAGCCAAAAAACGTGTGGTTTAAAAAAAAACTGGGGTGCTCTGCTGGATTCGTTTGAAGCTAACAAAGCATCCCGTAATTTTTTATTTTATAATACTCAATAGCCTAAAATGAGACATAGCTGTTTAAACAAAAAATTGTATTTTTAAAAATAACAGTTTTTTTTCGAAAAGTTCTATAATATTTCAAAAATGTGAAAATGTGGTGAGATAGTTTTTTTTAAGTTTTGAAAATCCGAGGTTCTTTACTGGATTCGTTCAGAGCTAGTAAAGCTCTGCTCGTCTTGTTACATAAAATAAGGCATTTTGTAGCTGGTTATATAGTTATTTTGTAACTGCATATCTAACCCTTTTATTGTTTTCAGGTGGTTGTAATTATGAGGCTTCATAGAAGAAGTGAGGAACCATCTGTAACATCTACTCAGTGTTATTGGAAAGGTTCTAATTTATCAAAATGCGTAAATATTGATGTACACTTGTCTAGATTGTTAAAGAAACCTCTTCATCCACTACAGGAAAATAAATCAGTACTTTTATATTCTTAGGATTTGTATATATATTTTTTATTTGTAAATAAATTGGTTTTTACTTAATTTTTCTCATTTTTTATTAAAAGGTTAATAAATAAAATTTTCACAGATTTTTATATTTTTGTTTGTAAACAATAATTGAAGAGTTTTTATTAAAAATCACCAATGTTAATAATAATAACTTCAGTCAATATTATTCTTTCTCCTTTTTTAAAGCTACTATCAATAAAGGTATTACTTTAGCTTGACCTATGATCAATTTTTAATTTTGTGATATATTTGGTTCGACAGAAAAAAAATTATAACCCTTTGACATTGGTTGTTTTTACTTAGATTTTCATAAAAAATAAACGGAACTGCAAACATGTTTTACTATCGTAATAACGAATAGCAACATTAATTTTTTTTTTCACATTTATCACTGTTGTCACTTTCATAAAGGATTGATAAGAAGGCACACTTTCTGGTTTTTCGAAAAAGGTGGCAAGAATTGTGATATTTTTAAATTTATCAGCAGTGATACCACATGTAGTTCGATTTATTGGAATATATAGACTTTGCTACCACATTCAACTGAACTTGGTTGTTTTTAATATTTATCACCGTGACATAGGCGTTTTTGTTAAAATGTTTCATTTTAAACTGCTGTAAATAGGTGCCTTTGTTTTGGTAGTTTTAGTCCCAAAAAAATCTATCCATATACAGGTACTCATTCCTCTTTGATTTGCTCGAAAAGTTAAAATTTTATAAAAAAATACATTGACTGTTTAAAAACTCATTATAATCCCTGAAATGTGATAATTAGGTAAATTAAATTAAAAAACAAACAAAAAAGTTTATTAAATTAATATTTACTCTTACAAAACAGGTTCTTGTAAGTTAACAAGCAATTATGCAGATATTACTAAGTAAATGTACTTGCTTAAAATTCACACACGAATGTGGTTTTAACATGTTAAATTAACTAACCCTTCTTATAACTCTTTCCACATGTATTCTTAGAGATGCTATTCTTTTACTTAATTGTACATCTTCTGGAGAACTTTTTTCAATCTGTGATACACTAGGTGTGGCTTTACTAAAGTGCATCCCATGTTTTGAAGTAGCTGAATATTCTGAAACCCCTATCTGCCATTATATGGAATCCAGGAACCAGTTTGTTTAAATACCCACATTTTTCTATTATTTCTTTATCACTAGTTCTTCCACAAAATGATAAATTCGGTATCTTCAAAACTTTCAGGAGATTCTGCATTTTTTTCCAGAAGGGTTTTTAGGTTATACACCTAAGAATTTATAGTAGCCTCATTGATAATCCGGTGTATTTTTATTAAAAAGTTCACGAGAAATATCGCTAGTAGAAGGTTGATTTTCTTCTTTCCAAATTTCTAGGAACACTAATAAATATTTTTGAAGACGAATGTGAATCATTATCACATTCTGGAACAAAACACTTTTTCGTAGTCATAATATTTATAAAAAGTACAAAATTAAACACTCAAATTCCAAATAAATTCTTGATCGAGACACTATGATGACAGATGCCATACACAGTGCTGCCATTTTGCCATTTTCTGAATTATTAAGTGACTTTTAAAACAATGAAACTTTAAATATGGTAAAAGTTTAAACAGAAATAATACTTTCAAAAAACATTTGATATTATATATTTAAAAGATATTTGTTTAACGATGTTTTAGAAGTCCAAAAGTAAGAAGGAGTACACAAACGAACGTACATCACTTCTCGTAAACCTTCTAGCCGGCAACGTTGTGCGCTAGCTCCTATTGGTCTATTCTCGGTGACGTCATAAATTTTAAAAAAATTCATAACTCCGGCAAATGAATAGATAAAAAAAATAAAAAAAAATCTAGTTTTATTTTCAACTCTATTATTCATAAAAAAAATTTCAAAATTTTTGAACATGCCCCATTTGTAGCAATTGTGGTTTTGTTTCTACGGAAGCAAGAATATCAATGTTATTTTCTTTTAAATACTTTATTATATCTGATTTTTTAAAGCCACTATTTGGCTTCTTGTGAATGATATGGCCCATTGTCTGAATGACTGAATTAGGTAAAATATTCGGTAAAAGTTGTTCAGCAAACCAGTTCTCAAAAACTGCTTCATTCATATCTTCATTATAATCCAGCAGAGCTTTATTGATATTTTTTTGCTGAAAGTAGCAGAGCGTTTGGTACAAAGCCATTTTCATTTCCGGCATGTAAAATTATTATGACCTTTAAGCATAGTGCATTTGAAACAAAATTTTGTGAACTGTCTGCCCAACCACGTTGAACGACATCATGAGTGTCGAACCATGTTTCATCTAAATAAACTATATTTTTATTACTATTTCTAAATTTAAAAATTTCCCTCAAATAAATTTGACGTAATTCCAAAATTCGACGCGATTCCATAATGCACATTTGACTATATAACTTTTTATATCTAAAATCACAATTTATTAAAATTTGTCGAAGTGATTCTAATAATTTAAATTTGAAACCTTCAAAATTTTGTAATTTTGCAAAAAGTATGTCTAAGGTTTCTCTATACCTGTTGTAAACTGTTCGTCAAATCACATCTTTAGATGCATCATCTATCCGATGGCTGACGACACGTTTTCTTCTTTCACTGTGTTCAATCACAACACCTCGTTTAATAACGAAATAAATTTTGTGGAAAAGGAAATTTTTGTTAACTTACATATTCTTTTAACTGCATCTGAATTCCCAAGATTGTGTTTCACCTTGATTGTCATTAGTATGAATTGCACTATTAATACGTATTTCATCATTAATTTGTACTGCATTTAATTGTACTTCATCATTATTCTGAATTTCATTATATATTGGTCTGTAGGAAGCCATCTCATACAACACAAATCAAGATTTAACAGAAATTCGAGAGACGCTAAAATGGTGGTTCCCACCTTATTAAGGCCCACAAGGGTAAACTCATAGGCTAAAAAAATGAGAAATAATTTAACTTGGAATGAAAAACCGAAAGCTGATAGTATTATTAAGACGTTGAATTTTTTGGTTTGTGAAGCATTGGCATTACTTAGGTAAAACCATGTGATGATTCTCGCAAGCCTTGATTTTTAAAACCATTCTATATTGCTTTTTGATTAGGGTTTACAAACTTGTTCGAGCAATTGAGGAGCAGACTTGCAAAACGCAGTTTGTCCGAAATTTCAGTTTTTTAACTATAGATGGCGATACAATTTTGAATTGAATAGCTATCGTTTTATAAAATCTTGGATGTACAAATCGCATTATATCCTGCTTAAAATATATTGTGAAAACCACTTGGACATGCAAAATGCATTTAGTCCATCAAGATTAGATAAACAAAAAGCATTTTGTCCATAGTACATGCAAACCGCGTTTAGTCCAGCCGTAAATACATTGTTTTCATACCCTACTAGCTGCTAACGGTGTTTTGAAGTATTTGCGAGCATTGTGTGTTTATTTTGCAACTTTAATTGAGAACTCGTTTTTTTTTAATTTTATTAGATTAAAATGCCCAAAAATCTGTTCAAGAGAAAACCAAAACGCTCTTTGTCTACTAGAGACATGCAAATAGCATTTTGTCCGACTATTTTTCTTTAATAATAAAGCTATTTCAATTCTTTCCAGTCTACAAATCTAGCAATTACTTATGCTATTTTTCCTTGATTTCTTACTGCAAATCGCAACTCCGTAACTAAGGCCGTTTCCAAGCACCCGTTTTTTGCCATTCCTGAAAATTTACAATTTTGGACAAACTGCGTTTTGCAAGTCTGCTCCTCAATTTATCCAATAATAATTGATCCCCTTTACCTCTTAAATGGGCCTCATCTAAAATATTTGGGCTTCTTACTTTGCCTATTTATCTAAAAATATTTGGTCCCATTTAAATATGCTCATGTAAAATTATATGATCCCTTTACTTCCTTAGATTTGTTCGTGTAAAAATATTTGCACTCATTGTCGCTTAGGCCTACCTACGTATAAAAATTTAAAATGGTTTCGAAAAAGCGACATCTTTTTTCATTTTGATAAATTTATTAATAGCAATTCTTTGAGCAGTAATTTATCGATTTGATAGTTTAAAAATAGTAGTGTTGGACGACTACCGATGTATTTTTTACATATTTTGAAAAAAATTTGGTAATTAAAAATTTTTGAGTTGTTTTGTCTTCGTTTTCGAAAAAATTTACTAAAAAGCCAATCGGTCTTGTAAATCACTAATTTTCATGCAATGCATCTCAAGCCGGTCAAGCTTGCATTATGCCTATTATTAAAGATTTTAAGAAATAAATATCTTATTGTAATATATAAAGAAAAACCTTAATCAATACTTTTATCTTTTGATGCTTACTAAAAAATTTGATCCAAGGTCTTGTATATCACTAATTTTCATAAAATACATCTCATTCGCCCAACAAGCACCAGTTTTTATCCGTTATTCTTAAAGGAGTACGTCAAAATTTTATCCTCAACATTTCTGGGCTGTTTTCAATAAAGGCGATCAATTATTTAAAAAATAAAACATAATTTTCAGATTTTATTTTTGTTGTTAAACGTAATGTCAAATTCATTGCCTATTTTTCCTTTTTCTTGATTTTTCGATTTTTCGAATTTCCGAATTTTCGATTATTCGATTTTTCGATTTTCCGATTTTTCGATTTTTCGATTTTTCGATTTTTCGATTTTTCGATTTTCGATTTTTCGATTATTCGATTTTTCGATTTTTTCGATTTTTCGATTTTTCGATTTTTCGATTTTTCGATTTTTCGATTTTTCGATTTTTCGATTTTTCGATTTTTCGATTTTTCGATTTTTCGATTTTTCGATTTTTCGATTTTTCGATTTTTCGATTTTTCGATTTTTCGATTTTTCGATTTTCGATTTTTCGATTTTTCGATTTTTCGATTTTTCGATTTTTATTTCGATTTTTCGATTTTTCGATTATTCGATTTTTCGATTTTTCGATTTTTCGATTTTTCGATTTTCGATTTTTCGATTTTTCGATTTTTCGATTTTTCGATTTTTCGATTTTTCGATTTTTTCGATTTTTCGATTTTTCGATTTTTCGATTTTTCGATTTTTCGATTTTTCGATTTTTCGATTTTTCGATTTTTCGATTTTTCGATTTTTCGATTTTTCGATTTTTCGATTTTTCGATTTTTCGATTTTCGATTTTTCGATTTTTCGATTTTTCGATTTTTCGATTTTTCGATTTTTCGATTTTTCGATTTTTCGATTTTTCGATTTTTCGATTTTTCGATTTTTCGATTTTTTCGATTTTTTCGATTTTTCGATTTTTCGATTTTTCGATTTTTCGATTTTTCGATTTTTCGATTTTTCGATTTTTCGATTTTTCGATTTTTCGATTTTTCGATTTTTCGATTTTCGATTTTCGATTTTTCGATTTTTCGATTTTCGAATTTTCGAATTTTTCGATTTTTCGATTTTTCGATTTTTCGATTTTTCGATTTTTCGATTTTTCGATTTTTCGATTTTTCGATTTTTCGATTTTTCGATTTTTCGATTTTTCGATTTTTCGATTTTCGATTTTTCGATTTTTCGATTTTTCGATTTTTCGATTTTTCGATTTTTCGATTTTTTCGATTTTTCGATTTTTCGATTTTTCGATTTTTCGATTTTTCGATTTTTCGATTTTTCGATTTTTCGATTTTTCGATTTTTCGATTTTTCGATTTTTCGATTTTTCGATTTTTCGATTTTTTCGATTTTTCGATTTTTCGATTTTTCGATTTTTCGATTTTCGATTTTTCGATTTTTCGATTTTTCCGATTTTTCGATTTTTCGATTTTTCGATTTTTCGATTTTTCGATTTTTCGATTTTTCGATTTTTCGATTTTTCGATTTTTCGATTTTTCGATTTTTCGATTTTTCGATTTTTCGATTTTTCGATTTTTCGATTTTTCGATTTTTCGATTTTTCGATTTTTCGATTTTTCGATTTTTCGATTTTTCGATTTTTCGATTTTTCGATTTTTCGATTTTTCGATTTTTCGATTTTTCGATTTTTCGATTTTTCGATTTTTCGATTTTTCGATTTTTCGATTTTTCGATTTTTCGATTTTTCGATTTTTCGATTTTTCGATTTTTCGATTTTTCGATTTTTCGATTTTTCGATTTTTCGATTTTTCGATTTTTCGATTTTTCGATTTTTCGATTTTTCGATTTTTCGATTTTTTCGATTTTTCGATTTTTCGATTTTTTCGATTTTTCGATTTTTCGATTTTTCGATTTTTCGATTTTTCGATTTTTCGATTTTTTCGATTTTTCGATTTTTCGATTTTTTCGATTTTTCGATTTTTTCGATTTTTCGATTTTTCGATTTTTCGATTTTTTCGATTTTTCGATTTTTCGATTTTTCGATTTTTCGATTTTTCGATTTTTCGATTTTTCGATTTTTCGATTTTTCGATTTTTTCGATTTTTCGATTTTTCGATTTTTTCGATTTTTCGATTTTTCGATTTTTTCGATTTTTCGATTTTTCGATTTTTCGATTTTTCGATTTTTCGATTTTTCGATTTTTCGATTTTTCGATTTTTCGATTTTCGATTTTTCGATTTTTCGATTTTTCGATTTTTCGATTTTTCGATTTTTCGATTTTTCGATTTTTCGATTTTTTCGATTTTTCGATTTTTTCGATTTTTCGATTTTTCGATTTTTCGATTTTTCGATTTTTCGATTTTTCGATTTTTCGATTTTTCGATTTTTCGATTTTTCGATTTTTCGATTTTTCGATTTTTCGATTTTTCGATTTTTCGATTTTTCGATTTTTCGATTTTTCGATTTTTCGATTTTTCGATTTTTCGATTTTTCGATTTTTCGATTTTTCGATTTTTCGATTTTTCGATTTTTCGATTTTTCGATTTTTCGATTTTTCGATTTTTCGATTTTTCGATTTTTCGATTTTTCGATTTTTCGATTTTTCGATTTTTCGATTTTTCGATTTTTCGATTTTTCGATTTTTCGATTTTTTCGATTTTTCGATTTTTCGATTTTTCGATTTTTCGATTTTTCGATTTTTCGATTTTTCGATTTTCGATTTTTCGATTTTTCGATTTTTTTTCGATTTTCGATTTTTCGATTTTTCGATTTTTCGATTTTTCGATTTTTCGATTTTTTCGATTTGTTCGATTTTTCGATTTTTCGATTTTTCGATTTTTCGATTTCATTCGATTTTTCGATTTTTCGATTTTCGAATTTTCGATTTTTCGATTTTTCGATTTTTCGATTTTTCGATTTTTCGATTTTTCGATTTTTCGATTTTTCGATTTTCGATTTTCTTTTCGATTTTTCGATTTTTCGATTTTTCGATTTTTCGATTTTTTCGATTTTTCGATTTTTCGATTTTTCGATTTTTCGATTTTTCGATTTTTCGATTTTTCGATTTTTCGATTTTCGATTTTTCGAATTTTCGAATTTTTCGATTTTTTCGATTTTTCGATTTTTCGATTTTTCGATTTTTCGATTTTTCGATTTTTCGATTTTTCGATTTTTCGATTTTTCGATTTTTCGATTTTCGATTTTTCGATTTTTCGATTTTTCGATTTTCGATTTTTCGATTTTTCGATTTTTCGATTTTTCGATTTTTCGATTTTTCGATTTTTCGATTTTTCGATTTTTCGATTTTTCGATTTTTCGATTTTTCGATTTTTCGATTTCTCGATTTTTCGATTTTCGATTTTTCGATTTTTCGATTTTTTGATTTTTCGATTTTTCGATTTTTCGATTTTTCGATTTTTCGATTTTTCGATTTTTCGATTTTTCGATTTTTCGATTTTTCGATTTTTCGATTTTTCGATTTTTCGATTTTTCGATTTTTCGATTTTTCGATTTTTCGATTTTCGATTTTTCGATTTTTCGATTTTTCGATTTTTCGATTTTTTCGATTTTTCGATTTTTCGATTTTTCGATTTTTTCGATTTTTCGATTTTTCGATTTTTCGATTTTTCGATTTTTCGATTTTTCGATTTTTCGATTTTTCGATTTTCGATTTTCGATTTTTTCATTATTCGATTTTTCGATTTTTCGATTTTTCGATTTTCGATTTTTCGATTTTTCGATTTTTCGATTTTCGATTTTTCGATTTTTCGATTTTTCGATTTTTCGATTTTTCGATTTTTCGATTTTTCGATTTTTCGATTTTTCGATTTTCGATTTTTCGATTTTTCGATTTTTCGATTTTTCGATTTTCGATTTTTCGATTTTTCGATTTTTCGATTTTTCGATTTTTCGATTTTTTCGATTTTTCGATTTTTCGATTTTTCGATTTTTCGATTTTTCGATTTTTCGATTTTTCGATTTTTCGATTTTTCGATTTTTCGATTTTTCGATTTTTCGATTTTTCGATTTTTCGATTTTTCGATTTTTTCGATTTTTCGATTTTTCGATTTTTCGATTTTTTCGATTTTTCGATTTTCGATTTTTCGAATTTTCGAATTTTCGAATTTTCGAATTTTGATTTTTCGATTTTCGATTTTCGATTTTTCGATTTTTCGATTTTTCGATTTTTCGATTTTCGATTTTTCGATTTTTCGATTTTTCGATTTTTCGATTTTTCGATTTTTCGATTTTTCGATTTTTCGATTTTTCGATTTTTCGATTTTTCGATTTTCGATTTTTCGATTTTTCGATTTTTCGATTTTTCGATTTTTCGATTTTTCGATTTTTCGATTTTTCGATTTTTCGATTTTTCGATTTTTCGATTTTTCGATTTTCGATTTTTTCGATTTTTCGATTTTCGATTTTTCGATTTTCGATTTTTCGATTTTTCGATTTTTCGATTTTTCGATTTTTCGATTTTTCGATTTTTCGATTTTTCGATTTTTCGATTTTTCGATTTTTCGATTTTTCGATTTTTCGATTTTTTCGATTTTTCGATTTTTCGATTTTTCGATTTTTCGATTTTCGATTTTTCGATTTTTCGATTTTTCGATTTTTCGATTTTTCGATTTTTCGATTTTTCGATTTTCGATTTTTCGATTTTTCGATTTTTCGATTTTTCGATTTTTCGATTTTTCGATTTTTCGATTTTCGATTTTTCGATTTTTCGATTTTTCGATTTTTCGATTTTTCGATTTTTCGATTTTTCGATTTTTCGATTTTTCGATTTTTCGATTTTTCGATTTTTCGATTTTATTTTCGATTTTTCGATTTTCGATTTTTCGATTTTTCGATTTTTCGATTTTTCGATTTTTCGATTTTTCGATTTTCGATTTTTCGATTTTTCGATTTTCGATTTTTCGATTTTTTCGATTTTTCGATTTTTCGATTTTTCGATTTTTCGATTTTCGATTTTTCGATTTTTCGATTTTTCGATTTTTCGATTTTTCGATTTTTCGATTTTTCGATTTTTCGATTTTTCGATTTTTCGATTTTTCGATTTTTCGATTTTTCGATTTTTCGATTTTTCGATTTTTCGAATTTTCGAATTTTCGAATTTTCGAATTTTCGAATTTTTGATTTTTCGATTTTTCGATTTTTCGATTTTTCGATTTTTCGATTTTTCGATTTTTCGATTTTTCGATTTTTCGATTTTTCGATTTTTCGATTTTTCGATTTTTCGATTTTTCGATTTTTCGATTTTTCGATTTTTCGATTTTTCGATTTTCGAGTTTTCGATTTTTCGATTTTTCGATTTTTCGATTTTTCGATTTTCGATTTTTCGATTTTTCGATTTCTCGATTTTTTGATTTTTCGATTTTTCGATTTTTCGATTTTTTGATTTTTCGATTTTTCGATTTTTCGATTTTCGATTTTTCGATTTTTCGATTTTTCGATTTTCGATTTTTCGATTTTTCGAATTTTCGAATTTTCGAATTTTCGAATTTCGAATTTTCGAATTTTGATTTTTCGATTTTTCGATTTTTTCGATTTTTCGATTTTTCGATTTTTCGATTTTTCGATTTTTCGATTTTTCGATTTTTCGATTTT
>OV651818.1:8115176-8286967 GCA_927349885.1 Psylliodes chrysocephalus | reverse complement strand
TCCCGGGATTTATTTCCAGTGTGTGCCCCACTGCCGCTAGTGCCCACGAGCCGCCACTGCTTATGAGTATTGTAATATGAGTTCCAAATAATCAAATAGTATTCTAATTGTGATCTTATTAGATAACAATACATCGTTTTGAACTTATAAGCAGAAAAATCCATGGAAGACCTAGAAATGAAACCTAATAGTTTTGATGCCTTTGCTCCCTGAAAAGACAATTTACTATTCATCATGACACCTAAATCTTTAATGGTATCAACCCTTGATACACTATGATTATTAATTTGATAGTCATGTATGATGGGTGACAAAATTTTGCTAAAAGATATACAGAAGCACTTTTTAATATTTAGATCCATTTGCACCATATATTCAGGGAGTCAAGGTCTGTTTGCAATTCAATTATATCAGAATGTGAATTAATAGATTTGAATAACTTAAAATCATCTGCAAAAAGTAGATATTGGCTAAATTTTAATGTATCACAAATATCGTTAATAAACAGATTAAATAGAATAGGTCCACAATGAGAATCTTGAAGTACACCTGAAGGAACTGTAATTTCTTACTGTTGAACTTAAAAGGTTGTGACTGAAGAAACCAATTAATAATTTGAACAGGAAATACGAAGTTTTTATTTGTAAATCACTACAGCAAAAATATATCCAAAACTTGACTGACTTTATATAAACTCAAAACTGACAATACACATTTCATATACAGTATGTCTAAAATAATAATACAAATCAAATGTAATTTTGCAATTTCAACATTTCCTCCCAAAACTAACATTAAATCTCTTTTATTATTTCAGGGTAACGAGCCCTATCATTTTTCTCATTTCAAAAAATATTTTCACTAGTAATACCACTAGAGGTCAAATTATTTCCGGAAATTTTTTCGAGCTCATGAATATTTTGAAAATTTCCCGAGTCGCAAACGAGGGAAATTTTCTAAAAATATTCATGAGCGAGAAAAAATTTCCTGATATTAATTTGACCTCGCGTGGTATTCGGTAAGAAAATTCCACGCCGAATTATGGTTGAAAATTAAATATTTTTAAAATTTATTTTTCGTTTCTCAACAATGTAAATTATTTTCTCCAAGTCATCAGTGAAACATAAAAGGTGTTGTCGCCTTGATTGTTGAGTTGTCATGGTAACTAAGTGAGACCCTAACCTCGAATATAATTTCAGTTTTGAAGTTGTCAAGCGGCCCGACGTAAAAAAATGTTTCGCTGCAATTATTTAGGCCTTCAAATTGCTTATTTCTACTCATTGTAGTTGCATGGGAATACCATTTGAAAATAGAAAATAGTATATTCTTTAATTTTACGTAAGTTTTGAATAACTACAAGTGGTAGAAAATTGTTTTTCTGCGTTTTTATTAACATGCGTTATGAGCGCTTTAAAATGGTATGAAATTCATAACCAGCGTCAGCAAGCATCAATCGTAGGAGGCTGTGATCATTGTATTTTGACAGTTCAAAAATATTGCACAGCAAGTAAAACCAACAAAATTACCTATTTGTTTAAAAATGAATCGATTTGAAAATCATACGCTATGCAAAATATGCGTGAAATTGTCTGATGTAATGATCAATCATTGCACCATGACTTACTTACTCGGATTAATAGAGGATTGTGGCTCCAACTTGAAAAACGAAAATTTGTTCCGAATTGTCCACGAATATTTGCACCTAAACTACGCAAAATTCAAAGTGCTGAATGGGAAAAAGGTGAATAAATTAGTGTCTAAATATTATATATATTTTATTAGACATAGACACATAATTCAAAGCATCCAAAGTCCTGCATTTTCGCCATTAAGAAGAAAAGAAGTGGCCGAAGAATATAGAAAACACCTTAGCATTGTAACTAAAATGTATCAAAACTAAACCTATTATGTGAACAAATAAAAACCAGTCTGTCAAAAATGGTCTGTTATTGTAAACGTCAAAAAATTTCCAGTATAATTCGCTGTTGGGTACCCCACGAGAAAAAAATTTCCACTAAAATACCTCCGTTGCCATGGTGATCTGTCAAAAACACGTATTTTGATTGGTTCAAAATTACAGGTATGGAATTTTCATTGGAATGGCCTTTGTTATCACATCAGCAACCTGGGCTTGAACTGCTAATATGCTGAATGTCCATAAGACCCTCCTGGTATTTTTCTCGAATAAAGTGGTATCTGATCTCGATGTGCTTCGAGCGTTTATGAAACTGCGGGTTTCTTATTAATTTTATTGTACTAGCATTATCTATGTACAAAGTTGGTCGAATGTTTGAAGAACTTCCTCCGATTTCTTTTAACAATCTATGAAGCCATATTAATTTTTTTGTAGCCTCACTAGCGGCTATGTACTCTGCTTCTGTGGTTGAAAGAGAGGTACTTTTCTGCCTCTGAGTAAACCACGTTATAGCACAGTCCGAAAACTTTGCAACCACACCAGTTCGTGAACGTCTAGTTTCCGGATCACCTCCGTAATCTACATCACTAAAGATATTTAAAACATTCGGTTCTGATAAATTTGCTTTATAAAACAATCCTAAGACAATAGTGCCACATAAATACCAAAATAAACGTTTAACTGCACGCAATTCGGATATTTTAGGCGAATTAAGTCTCTCGGATAAAACACTTACGCCATACGCTATATCTGGACGTGAAGCAACCATTAAAAACATCAGACTTCCAATGGCCTCACGGTAATGTATATTTTCATTCACATTTTCATCAGCAATAGATATATTTTTTATCTCGCAAGGAGTTTTCACAGAATTTGAATCTTGCATATTAAAACGAGTTAAAATTTTTGCTATATATGCACTTTGATTTACAAAAATACCTTCAGTCATCTGTTTTATTTGTAAACTGAGAAAACTATCCAATGAACCAATATTAATTTTAAAATTTTCCTTTAGGTTGTTGATAAATTTCATCATCTCACACTCTTTACTGCAAGCCACGAGTCCATCATCCACATAAATTACTACAATTAATATCTGGTTATTGTTCATGTAGTAGGATGAGGTGGCTTGTGGTAAGTAAAGCACGTAGGTTATGGTGAAAAACACACTTTAATATTGGAACAAGAACTAACAAATTATAACTAAGAACGAGGAACGAGTAAATGATGTAACTATATAATTGAGTGTTTATTCGCGCAAATGTGAATGTGAGGATTGTTCGTATGTATGCACTGGAAGACCGGCTGTACTGTTTGTATGTTTAAACCACGTGTGTATGTGTCGTGTGTAGGTACACAATGTATGTCCGAGCTGACTACCGTCTTACACAATCGCGCTAGACCAACTGACTGTGGACTCCACGCGGTGGACTCCACAGAACACTCGCCACCTGGCGCAGTAAAAAGTAGTCGCAGACATACTCTACTCTCATTTGCTGTAACTTCAGTGTCGAATCCAGTGCCAGTGGCGTAACATTAAAATATGGTAACCGTGTTACCACAGTTCACACGTAGAAACAAACATGGGTCAGCTGAACTATTTATCATTTGTTCATTTCTGATGAAATCTACAAACCGCTTGTTCCAACAATGTGGAAACTGTTTTAAGCCATACAAGCTACGTTTCAGTTTACACACTCTTCCTGTATGATCATCAAATCCCTCTGGCTGCTTCATATAAATTTTCTCCAGCAGTTGTCCATACAAAAACGCTGTCTTCGTGTCAAATTGTAACAGTTTTAGACGTTCAGATGCAGCTACACTAAGGACTGTTCTGAGCGTATTATATCTTGCCACAGGACTAAAAGTTTCATCATAATCTATTCCAAATTTCTGGCTATAACCTTTTGCTACCAATCTAGCTTTGTAGCGGCTAATACTTTCATCTGCGTTTTGCTTTATTTTAAATACCCACTCACTTTGAATCAACCTTTTATTTTCTGGCAAAGTTACTAGGTCCCAGGTATCATTTTCAGACAAAGACACCATTTCTTCTTTCATGGCCGTTCTCCACTGTTCTTCTTCACTAGACTGAATTGCTGCAGTATAAGAGTTTGGAGCGCTTCACACTCGGCAAATAGTAAATAGTCATCAATACAAGTTAAAAGTTGATTCTTATTACGAAGGTTGTAATGGTGGTGTTCAATATTGTCCAAATCATGATTCTTAGACTTGAACTCAAACTCATCAGACGCATATTGTATTGTTACCATATCACTTTCATTCTCTTTGTTTAGTTCAAGTTTTTCATTAGTATTTTCTTGCAAAATGTTCTCCATTACTCTCTGCTCTACAATACTTTCTTGTGTTAAAATTACATCTCTACTCGAAATTACCTTATTTTCGTCAGGCAACCAAACTCTGTAACCGTCTTTGTCACCACAGTATCCAACAAGAAAACCTCCTACACTTTTCTTGTCAAGCTTTCTTCGACACTGTTTAGGTATATGTACGAAACATCTTGTTCCAAATATTTGGAAGTAATCAATTTTATTAGTTTTACCTTGCCACAGCTCAATTGGAGATTTGTTCGTTACTGGTGTTGGTCCTGTTGTGTTAAGAACATATGCAGCTGTATTTATACCCTTAGCCCAGAGTTTGATAGGCAACTTCTTAGTATGTAACATGGTTCTTACGCATTCTACAAGAGTCCTATTTTCTCGATCTGATGCGCCATTTTGTTGGAGCGAATATGGCATAGTGACTCTAAAATGTATTTCATAAGATTGAAGAACTGCTTTTACCTCTGCGTTATCAAATTCTTTTCCTCAATCACTCAGGAACTCTTTAATTTTGTTATTTGCTGTCTCGGCTTCTTTTAAAAAGTTCGAAGGCAATGTACTACCTCAGACATTGTTTTAATGAAGAACACCCTACGAAATTTTGAGAAGTAGTCCTTGAAAACAACATAGTACTTAGCTCCACCCAGAGATAGCTCTTGCATGGGCCCGCAAACGTCTGCATAAATCAGAGCACCTGCCTTCGTAGGTTGAGACATACGATTTTTGAATGGCAACCTATGCTGTTTACCCAAAATACATCCTTCACAGTAATCATCAGCATTTTCGTGAACTATTTGTATATCATGTCTTTTCAAAATTTCCTTAATTTACTTTTTGGGTCAACTTTCATTTAGCCGAAATCAGTTACGTAAAAATTGTTGCCATGGCAACCGTTGCCATGGTAACCAGTAAACAAAAACCCAAATCTCGTGGTGAGGAAATGCATAGTTGCCAAGTCATACATTATTTAATGTTTACTTTAGTTTAGACGAAATCAGTTATGGTAAAACTATTGCCATGGGAACGCTTGACATAGTAACGACTAAACAAAAGGCCAAATCCCATAGTGAGAAAATGCGTGGTTGCCAAGTTACGGATGATTTAATTTAGCTGTAATCAGTTACGGAGAAACTGTTGCCATAGAGACACTTGTCATGGTAACGACTAAACAAAAACCCAAATGCTGTGGTAAGAAAATACATGGTTGGCAAGTTACAGGTCATTTAATGTTCACTTTAGTTTAGCTGAAATCGGTTATGGAGATGTCGTGATGTCGACTAATTAAAAACCTAAATCTAGTGGTGAGGAAATGCGTAGTTGCACCTTATATTTAGATTAACTCTTAACACAATATCCTAATCTAAACTAAAGTGAAAATGAAACCATCTATAAATTGGCAACTAGACATTTTCTCACTACGGGATTTATTAGCATGACAAACGTTTCCATGGCAATAGTTTCTCTATAATATCACGCTACGCTCCTCCCACCCACAACCTAACTACTACAGAGGAAAGCGAGCGAAGCGTGCGCGCCCGGCCGACGTTTAACGTTGGCCGGGCGCACCCTTTTTCCACCTACATCGTAAGATCATGCTACGCAACAGATTTCGGCTAAACGAAAGTTGAGCCTACTTTTTATTTTGGTGGCAAAGCCTTTCGTGCCATAACTGAATATTGTCCAAAGGCGAAGCTACACATAATACTGCAGGAACTGAGGCAACACAAGCTTTCATGTCTAAAACATATAGTCCCTTCGAAGTTCGTCTTCCAGATATTCTTGTTAAACCGTCTTTCATAACTGCACATCCATTATAATCTGCTTGAAACTGAAAGCCTTTACTAATGGTTTGTCCCACAGAAAACAAGTTTCTACCTACATCTGGAACGTACCATACGTTTTCAAGGTGGTTTTTCTGCCATCCGTTTAAAATTTTCATTTGTACATTGACTGATCCATGTCCAAATGCCAAAATAACATCGCCATTTCCAACTTGTATTTCTTTTGGTGAAATAAATGGCTCATATTATGTATTAAAATAATTTATATTATTGGTCATGCATGCCGATGATCCAGAATCAGCCAACCATTGCTCAGATTCAGAAATATTTTCATATTTATTTTTCTCTACACATGGAAATGCGTCTCCATCTAATTTAGTAGTTCCTTTTAAGGATTTATTTAGACAATTCTTAGCAAAAATATATCCAAAACTTGACTGACTTTTATATAAACTCAAAACTGACAATACAAATTTCATATACAGTAGGTCTTAAATAATAATACAAATCAAATGTAATTTTGCAACTTCAACACTTATGAACTCTTTTTTTACTTTCCTATCTGTATACAGATATAAGGAAAGTATAGGAATCATGATTTTTTTCGACCTCGAGTTTTCGACGGATTTTTACGTTTTGAGGTCCCCTGAATCCGTTTTGACTATTTTCGCGATGATGTCTGTGTGTGTATGTGTCAGTGTGTGTGTGTGTATGTGTCAGTGTGTGTGTGTGTATGTGTCAGTGTGTGTGTGTGTGTGTGTGTGTGTGTGTGTGTGTGTGTGTGTGTGTGTGTGTGTGTGTGTGTGTGTGTGTGTGTGTGTGTGTGTGTGTGTGTGTGTGTGTGTGTGTGTGTGTGTGTGTGTGTGTGTGTGTGTGTGTGTGTGTGTGTGTGTGTGTGTGTGTGTGTGTGTGTGTGTGTGTGTGTGTGTGTGTGTGTGTGTGTGTGTGTGTGTGTGTGTGTGTGTGTGTGTGTGTGTGTGTGTGTGTGTGTGTGTGTGTGTGTGTGTGTGTGTGTGTGTGTGTGTGTGTGTGTGTGTGTGTGTGTGTGTGTGTGTGTGTGTGTGTGTGTGTGTGTGTGTGTCTGTGTGTGTGTGTGTGTGTGTGTCTGTATAACGCATAACTCATGAACCGATACACGGAAAAACACCAAATTTCAAACTTAAGCTTTGTTCCAGCGTCTAATGAGCTGATTAGATTTTGGGCCGAGTCGGAACATCTGGGGGGGTACTTTATAGGTGGTCTTTTTTATATTTTATGGAATATATCTGTTATTTACGTTTGGAGAAGAAAATTCTTCAAATAAAACTTACTTCTAATATAATTATCTATAATTTTTGTTCTATACAAAATTTTCCTAAAATGGTCCGTATTCGAGAAATTTGACAAAATGTAAAAAAATTATTTTTTTATAAAAATTTTTCAAACAAAAGTTGTTTGTAATATAATTCTCTATAATTTTTGTCCCATAGATAATTTCTCTAAAATGGACCGTATTCGAGATATTTGAGAAAATGTGTAAATTTCGAAATTTGAAGAAAACTCAAAAACGGATAAAGAAAAAATCAATAAATTTTAAACTTAAGTTTTATTTCGGCCTGACGTGAAATGATTAGATTTTGGACAAAGTCGGGACATCTGGGGGGGTACTTTATGGGAGGCCGTTTTTATATTTTATGGAATATATCTGTTATTTATGTTTGGAGAAGAAAATTGTTCAAATAAAAGTTACTTCTAATATTATTATCTTTAATTTTTGCTTTATGTAAAAATTTCCTGAAATGGTCCGTATTCGAGAAATTTGACAAAATGTGCAAAATTCTGATTTTTATGAAAATTGTTGAAATAAAAGTTGTTTGCGATATCGATCTCTATAATATTTGTTCATACATGATTTTTTTTTAAATGGACCGTAATGGAAAAATTGTAGGAAAAGTGCTAAATTTAAATTTTTCAGTATTTTCATTTTCAATGAATATCTATAGAAAAATGTTTCGCGGTAGATGCATGTGGACAATGTATATATTTAGTTTATCCTCTAAACATTTATAGAGATGCTGCAATAGGTTGTACACAATAAACGGAAAAAGCCTGTAATAACTAGATAGGAAAGTCATGTGTTGGACACATCAGATTTTTTTTTTCAGCTACTAATTTCTTAAGTTCAACATTAAACCAACAAGGAAAATTGGATAATGAATATTTTTTCACTGGTACAAATAAATTGAGTGTCGTATAAATTTGGTCATAATGAAATTCAGTTGCTTCATTAGCACCTAACAAAGATATTTCATCCCATTTAACGCCTGCAAAAAAGTTGTTAATGCTGAAAAAATCTGCGTTTCGAAAATCAAAATACCACTCTTCCGCAATGTGATTTAAATGGGAGTCATGGGTTATTATATTATTAATTTCTAAAGGCTCGTGATGCATGCTTGAGGGAAAGGGAGGATCTAAAGCCTTAGACATAATTAAATTTTCAATTTGTGCAAATACCACGTCTAAAATTTTTAGTCTAGAATTTGCAATGACATTTCTTTGATAAACAGTTAAAAAACTTAAATTATTAACTATAATTTTAGCAGGTGAGTTATTCAAATATTCAGCATCTAAGCTTAAGTTATCATTCTTCCAAGTAACATCAGGAATGTTAAAATCACCACATAGAACCAAATCACAATCGGGCTTCTCAAGTACATCATCAACTACGCCGTCATAAAAAGTTTGATATACTTCGTGTCTAGAGGAAGGAGGAATATAACAACATCCCAAAAGGATGTTTTTACCATTTGTTTTTACTTGGACAAAGGCATGTTCTACCATATTTATTTGGGCTGGAACTGAACTGGCTGAATATAATGTTCTTACAGCAATAAGTACACCACCGCCACGTTGTAAATGATTATCTTGTAGATCGCAACGATCCATACGAAAAATATTAAAATCACTAAGACCCAATTCCGAATCATTATAGTCCGAATTTAACCAGGTTTCACACAAGATGATTGCATCGTAGTTGCATAAGAAGACTTATTGATGAAGATCTTTGTTGGATTTGTTTTGTCTTCACAACCAATAATTATCGAAATTTTAATTCTTTGAGTTTTAGTAAACTTTATTTTGATAAAATGATTTTATGAATACAATCTATTCGACATTATTACTATTTACTTACTAATTAAATAAGTTTAATTTTAACGTGGCAATATTGATAAGAACCAAGTTTAATAAAAAAGGGAAGCAATAAAAATATTCTTTCTAGTAACGGCCTTTACCAAATTTACTTTTGAATATGTGCAGAGTCGAAAAGTTATATTGAAAAGTTATGTTAAAAAACCTCCAATTACTTAAAATATATTTTTTTAAATTAAAATTAGTCGTATCTACCAAGAGGTAATTAGCGACGGTAATAATCAACTAATTACCAATCAATGATCAACAATTTAACTAACATTTCTATATATTTTAATGGTAAATAATGTTTTTAACGACTCTTACTTCCGCAAAATAAGACGAAGGGTAACCGATTGTACGAAAATGAAATATTCTCTAATATCATAAAACTTAATCCGATTTAAACCATATTTGCAATTCAGATTCTGAATATTATAATTAGTAATTTGTCCTAGATGATAAATTAAAAAAGTATAAGCGAAGGCTATCGTTGCTGAATTATCCAATTTTAATTGTCTGTGCAGCCATCTAAGAAATTGTTCGCTTGTCAAGGTTTTCAATCAATAAAGGTGAAATTATGGTTTCATAATTTCCTTTATATTAGCAAAGATTGGTTCTTTTAGATTACTACAGAAGACTAGTTTATAAGAACAAGAATTGTGCTAACGCTAATCGTTATTTCTATGCGAAAAAAAATTAATTTATTTTTTATTTTTCGACATGATTCTATAATATAATTAATTCACATAATTCTTTTATTTTTATAGTATATTATTTAATGAGCGGTAATGCAGGTCATAACTCACGCACATGAAGTTTGCAGTGCTGTAATTCATAAAGTGAGTTGTGACCATTACCGCAAGTTGAATACTATACTTTATCTACGACTATAACAATAAATACTAAGATACAAGTATCGAGAAAGAATTATATAATTGACTAGATGATAAAAACGTTTGAATCTTTGTAAAAGCTATTATCTTTTCTCCAGATATTTCTCATCAATAGCTTGATTTATGAAATTAATAAGTTGTTCTGGCGTAAATGTTTTTGCCTTTTTAGCTATGTGTTTCTCTGATTTGACGTTTAAGAAACGCACGTAATTTTGAATAATTCTCTATATTAATTCCATTATTTATGTTGAGTATGTGCTTCTTAGCAAGGAGTAGAAAGTCCATAGATACGATGCTTTATATTTATTGCTAAGTTCAATAAAATATGAAAGGTACATTTTTTGTAAACGAGTTACACCAATCTTCAAAATTTTAATATACACCTTTATACTTGTGTTTTGATTTTTCTGGTAATTATTTCTCTATTGAATTATTAGTTATCTCTTTTATTTCTGGAGGTGTACATAATAACTCATCTTTACTATTAGTCCATTTAAAATAACGGTTAAAGGTCGAGAAAGGCCGCACTTGACGAGACCACTTGTCCCCTACGTATTTTGGGGCGCTGATTACGAAAATGAGGGTTAAAACTAGCAGAAATGGTTGGCACACCCCTAAAATTGCAAAAAACACCCCTAAACAGGGATGTTTTCCGACTGTTTTGCAAACTAAGCCATCTTATATGTTTTTTGGGGCGCTGATTACGAAAATCGAGGTTAAAACTTGCAGCAGTGGTTGAACCACCCCTAAAATTGCAAAAAACTCCCCTAAATAGGGGTGTTTTTCGACTGTACTTGTTGTTTTGCAAACTAACTCATCTCATATGTTTTTTGGGGTGCTGATTTCGAAAATCGGGATGTCGAGACTGGAAAATTTGTGTCACACCCCTCACATGCCAGAAACATCCCTCCCAACCGGTGGATTTTGGTGAAAAATGAAATATAAAATACAAAAACTAAAAATGGAATATATTTTTAATAATAGATATGAAATATGACTAAAGACTAAAAAAATACGAGTATCAGAAAGATCTTGATACTTTTTGTTCAAAAATTAAAATTAATTTGGAGTGTGCTGGACAGCGACCGACCCAAAAACATAAGATGTCTTAGTTCGCAAAACACCATGACTGGTCATTTTTTCCGAAAATTCACCCCTTGGAAGGGGTGTTTCTGGCATGTGGGGGGTGTCACAAAAATTTTTCAGTCTCGACACCCCGATTTTCGATATCAGCGACCCAAAAACATATGAGATGAGTTAGTTTGCAGAACAACAAGTACAGTCGAAAAACACCCTTATTTAGGGGTGTTTTTGGCAATTTTTGGGGTGTTCCAACCATTGCTGCCAGTTTTAACCCTCATTTTCGTAATCAGTGCCCCAAAATACGTAGGGAACAAGTGGTCTCGTCAAGTGCGGCATTTCTCGACCTTTTACCATTATTTTAAATGGACTATATCTAAATTCATGTATTTTTAGCACTATTATGCGCTAGTTCAGTGTGATGTCATTTTGGTTCCACTGACATTTAATTAGACATTCCAACGACCTGTCCAAATGGCTACCAGTGGGTAATGAAACTTTAGATATGGCAACCCTGTTGTCATGTTGTCATTAACAGGGTCAATGATACATATATAGTTATATAGATTCCTCAAAGCTGGTCGTTTACGAGCGGCCATATTGCCTGGCAAATATTTATTAATTTGAATCGGTTTAGCAAAAATGTGTTTTAAAACCAATTTTTAGCCTTTAGATATTAAAAAAAAAATAATTGCTTACATTTTTACTTCAAGGCATACGCTTATGTTTATTTTGAAAAATATGGATAATCAATCTATGTAACTATCTATTTCATTTGACCTTGTCAAATCACCAGGTCTACAGGGTTGCCATAATTTTGCAATATCATAACCCGTCAAAGCTCACTGGTAGGCATTCAGTTTGGAATGCCTAATTCTAACCAAACTTTTAACAAAAACATCAATAAATTTGACATATACGTTTTTACTGTTTTTATTTTATTTCAAAATATTGTTTACAGGTTATAAAAAATAGTTTAAAGGTATGTAATTGGTAACTAAACGATTGTACATTTGATACATGTTATCTACTTACTTTAGGAATATATTTATAAAAGTGAAAAAAACGATATAATTTAGATAACAAAACGAACACATCGCACTCAAAAAATCTACTATTGTAACACCAACGTATTGTGTGTTGCCTATGTCCTGCGTTTGCCTTCCCTGCTCTCGCAACTGTGGACTGAGCAGCCACAAGGAAGTGATGACGGTGTGGATGGTTGTAATAAGAAAAGAAGAAGGTGTCAATCCTGACTTTGTGACTTTTGATTATTATCACTTTGAATTTAATACGTTACAGATAAAAATAGCTTCTTTTTGTTCGTTTCATTAATAAATTTTGTGTTTTCTAAAAAAATAAATGTTCTAGGAGCTGAAACTGCTTATCCTTGTAACGAACCCCAAAGGAAACAAAATCTGTTTCCCTCACTATCACTTTGTCAGTGGAACCATAATTAGGCATTCCAAACAAATGAATTACCAGTGGGCAGGTTTGGTATATCTAAGGGTAGCGACATATGGTGTATTCTATCTACTTTACGTAAAATCATGAATAATGGATTACATTTAAATATTTTATGTCAAATACAATAAAAATAATATTTAAAAAACCCACCCATACATTTCTTCATAAATTGGCAGGCTTGGCGAGTACTACTTCGAATAAAAATAGCGTCCAAGTTGCAAGACTATGTCGCTACCCCCTTAAATATACAAGAATTTCCCACTGGCACCTATTGTTTGACAGGTCGTTGGAATGCCTAATTACATCATCACTGAACTAGCGCATTAGAAATTGATTTGAAAACGTCAAAATTATCTTGTTCAAATATCAAATGACATTACTCCCCTCAATGTAATAATTAGGCATTCCAACGACCTGTCAAACAATAGGTGCCAGTGGGAAATTCTTGTATATTTAAGGGGGGTAGCGACATAGTCTTGCAACTTGGACGCTATTTTTATTCGAAGTAGTACTCGCCAAGCCTGCCAATTTATGCAGAAATGTATAGGTGGGTTTTTTAAATATTATTTTTATTGTGTTTGACATAAAATATTTAAATGTAATCCATTATTCATGATTTTACGTAAAATAGATAGAATACACCATATGTCGCCACCCTTAGATATACCAAACCTGCCCACTGGTAAGTCATTTGTTTGGAATGCCTAATTGAATGTTCCGCCTACTGAGAGACGTTGACAATTTAATAATTTTAAAATATTTTAATTTTATTCATTCCTTTGCAGTTGTTAAAAAATCTTTCTAACATTTTACGCCAATGGAACGTATTTATAAACTAAAATTTCCAAGAATTTACTGCGCACACTATTTACATACCGAATTATCGTAGGAGCCCATAATGCATAGGCTCCGAATCCCCGGGGCTCTGGGTGCGCAAGCACTCAGAGCAGTTTTAAACTGGGTGCGGAGCACCCGTAGCACAACATGGACAAAAAGTGCCAATAAGTGAAATGAAGAAGCTGTCGTAGAGCGACAGGATGCCTCAATGCGGCATCAGTTTTTCATTGGCTGTCAGAGTTGTGTGCTGAAACGTTGCACGTTGCGATAATCCTAATGCAAAATATTAAAGCTTTCTTCTTAAGACCCAACTCAATTTTTTTCTTAGATTAGAAAACGATTTTTCCTTCGAAGTAATACAAGACGTCACTTTAAATTGTTATCTCAAATGCGTAATACGATGAGTTTAATAAAACGTATATTTCGAATTAGCACGGTTGCAAATTGGCTCCATCTCATCGACAGTACATTTTTAAATCTTAACAAAAGTTTCCTTAAATAATTAGGACACAAATGAAAGAGTGTATTTTGCGTTTTAGCTTTTAAATACTACAAAAAATGGTGGAAAGTCCATAACTGTTAAATATTTGTTAAATATTACTTATTAAGATATTATGCATTAAAAGTAAAACAAACTATAGACTTTCCACCATACTTTACCGTAATTTGAACCCATTTTTAAAAACAATTTCTTAAATTATTATTGTTCAGAGCTGTATTTTTTGTGATAAAAAAGTCGTCGTCAGTTGTCATAGACAACCCAGCAAACACACATACGTACATAAGACGTACGATGTAAGTACTGATGGGACGTAAAGTACGTACCATGTACGTACTTTACTGTACGAAGTACGTACATAGTACGTACATAATACGTACATTTTCCAAACGACGGTACGTACCTAGTACGTACTTAAAGTACGTACTCTGTACGTACCTAATGTACGTACTCTGTACGTACCTAATGTACGTACTTAATGTACATACTGTGTAGTGTGTACCATTTTTGCACTTATTCCAATAGAGTACATATTCTAGACGTTCTTTAAATCCTTATTGGTACTTACTTATGATGTAAAATGTACATATTAGTGCAATACAAAAAAAAGTAAACAAGTTCATTTGTATTTATTTAATTTTTTACAAAGAATAATTTAAATTGTTTTGCTATGTTTTTTTAAAGTTTTTAGACTATCATTAGCTCTTCTTAGCCATATCACAATTTCCTGTTCTGCAACCTTCTTCTCTTTGCATTTGCTACTTTTTACAGCACTTTCTGCAAAGAAATAATATCAAATTAGAAACTTAACTTAGGTACTTTTTATAATAAGTAATATAATAAAAACAATATAACAAAAAGATGTAGAGTAAAGTAAGCGATAGTTTCTACGGCTCAAAATTATCATTGTCAATATACTCCTGGATGTAAACCTCTCTAATTTGTATCCACCTCTTTTGGCTTTATGCCTTTGAAATCCAATTTGTTCCTGACACTGCTCTATAATATCGGAACTCCTATATTTCTTTTTCTCCGCCAGTTTTGAAGTCCAATGGTTGGAAGTACACCATTTCATTAGATACAAAAATAATTGTGACTGGATAGAGGGTTTTTAATGCAACGACTTTATGAAAACTAGCATGCAAAAATAAAAAATCAAAACATCTTACCCACTACAACTGCAGCCAATTATAATTTGTTGCCAGCTGATTATAGTTATTAAGGTAGCAGCCATACTCCTTTTGACAAAATCCAAAATTAAATTATTAGGGTCTGTAAAATATCACTTCTTTTGTCCTCCTGTTTATTCATTTCCTTAAACTTTTTCAATTGTTTTGTAGCATTTTTGTAATGTTTACTATGGGATGGGAGATATATAAATTATATTTATTACACATAATTTTTTTAAAATTAATAAGAAACCACTCACCAGAATAAAATGACAAAACTATGTACTTATAACACGCACTAAAAAGTCTAAAAGTCTTAAGAACTGTCTTGTTCAATTATAATAAATTATACACAATTATTTATTTAAAGAAACACTTAATAGTTAAATTCATAAACATAAAAAAACTAACAATAACAAACTGTTGAAACCGTTGAAACGTGGTTGCTTAAAAAAACGAGCGAGTTTAGTTTAGAGTTTATGTTAGGTTAAATAAAATGTGTTTCTTCTTTGCATTTTTTGTCTTTTTGGCCTACGATCAACAGAAATTTGGTAAAAACTTAGGTTTTTCAATAAAATAGGTATGCAACCAGGATTACGTACACTTACGTACGTACTTAGTACGTATTTTTCTGTACGTACTGGTACGTACTATTGTGTACGCCTAAAACGTACATTTTACGTCCTGTACGTACTGTACCAAAACTGTACGTACTTAAGACGTACTTTGCTGTTTGGGAACTCGTTGAACACTATAAAGCGTCCATGACTTCAAAAAAGAACGACTAATAACGGTCTACAATTAACAATACAAGAGCTCTGTATATATGCTATCGAGCAAATGCTTGAGGAAATAAAGGAGAACATTTGGAAGTTGCTATTGCTCCAGATCAAGCACCGTTAAAAAGAAACGTTCATTTAGTGTCAGAAACATCTCTCTAGTAGTGCTCACGAGTAACATTTTTTGTCAGTTTTACCCCCTGAACGGAAACCCTCTAGCGAGGATGAGACCTTAAAATTTTAAATGCAGAGGGGTCGAATGATATCTTATTTTAAATGTATTTTTACCTAGATTATAACCCCTGAGTTTTACATCGCTACTATCTACGTAGCTCATACAGTGGCCAACCAAAAGTACAAAACCGGTTTAACATGATCTTTACATTGTTATTAAAAAAAAGAAATGTTTTGTAACAATTCTTGTTTTATTGTTATCAGATGACATTCTTTGGTCGCCGTAAAGTAGTAAGGTGTAGTTTATTTCGTTATAGAATCGGCATAAAAGTAGCATGTCAGTGATAATGGTTAACTCAATTGCTGAGAAGGTGCAAATAACTTCACTTTTTTTGCGAACAATGGATGTGCTAATAGAATTGCCCAACTGTTTAACACTCAAAATCGACAAGTCCATCGTAAGTATATTTTGGGAAACAAGGTCAGTAACTATAACAAATAACGTGAAATTGAAAATGCTGTATTAAATGGTACAGAGGTGGCGATTTTAGGGCATGTTGTTCAAGAACCCACATTTAGCACAAGATAGTTTGCGATAACATCTGGTATTAAGAGAAGTAGCATTCAGAAGATATTGAAAAAACACAAGTATCATCCCTAAAAAATATATCTGGTACAAGAACTTATCTAAGACGATTTTGATAAACGATTACAATTTTGTGAAATTATGACTGAACAAACAATAAATGATCAGTAATTTCTTTTCAATGTGTGTTTTTTTGAGGAATACACTTTTTTTCTAAATAGTATGGAAAATCGTTACAACTGTCGTTATTGGTCCGACTCAAATCCCAGAATATTTCATGAACTGCATACGCAACATCCGGAAAAACTGAATATTTGAACTGGAATGTTTAGGAACCGTATAATTGGCCTCTTTTTTACCTGGAACTGTAACCGCAGAAATGTATGTGGAATTATTAAAAAATGACATTTATCCAGCATTTCTAGAGTTGATTGAGAATGACGATCAGTACATAGCAAACATCTTAATATTCCAGCAAAACGGTGCGCCACCCCATTTTGCACTGACTGTGTCAGTATTTGGATCAAACGTTTCCAGGTCAATAGATCGGAAGAAGATGAAGTATTCAATGGCCCCCATGGTCTCCGGATCTAACCCCGTTAGATTTTTTTATGGGGCTTAAAATTTATGCCACCCAGCCAACATCACTGGAAAATCTGCAACAACGGATAATTGATGATACTAACGATTTAAAACTCGGGGGTTATAATCTAGGTAAAATTACCTTCAAAATAAGATTTTAGGGGGAAGTTTCATCCCCGATAAAGGGTTTCCGTTCAAGGGGTGAAACTGGCAAAAAAATATTTCCCCCTGAAATAAAAATTGACGTTCCGAGCGTATTTTCGTAAATGACCTTAAAATTGGCTTTGTTTCGTTTTCAAATGACCACCCTGTATATATACAATACATGCACAGCTTATACAATACAGCTAAAACACTCTCTTGGCGGCAACGGTTTGCGTCGATTCCGTCGCGCATCGCTTAAGCTCCGCCTTCGGACGGAAAAGACGGCTTTGGCATTCAGAAGCGTACTTGGGTATTAAGCCGTGCGTATAATTTCGTTGATTGCATAATTTCGTTGAGCCTATAATTTTGTTGAGCCTATAATTTCGTTGATTTTGTTTGAGCTCTCTGTTGTGTTAAGTTAAAGGTACTGTTATTATTTTGATGACTCTTTAGCTATGAGTAGAATGAGTGAACAAAAAGACATTATTCTGTTTGTGCAGTCAAAAGCTGTTTTAATAAGGATTATACCTGCAAGAAAATATTCTTTTGTTTTCCCAAGGACCCAAACTGGAAAGTACTATAAGAAATTTTCATTGTTAATATAATTTATACAGGGTGTCCCATTAGTGCGTAATTATTCAATATTTCAATTTGTGTTGTAGACACGCAAAAAGGTTTTAAATAAAAGTTACATGGATATGAAAAATACATATTTTAAAAATATATAGGGTGTCGCTTTTTTTCCTGGCAAATCAAAAAGTATGTTTTTTAAATATTTTATTTTATTTTTAGAATGGTTTGGTAATACTGTTTTTAACCCCAGAATGTATTAAAAACTATTATAGTGTCGTCAAGCAATTATTTTTTTTTTTGAAATTAGAGAATGATGCAGACCCCAAATTAAATTATCATAATTTAGGTAGGTTTATATTAATTTCAAAATTGTTTAATATACAGACTTATAAGATATTAGGCTAACGAATAGTGGTGATAGAACTGGTTTATTTTATACAGAGTTTTTTGAAACATGTCTTAAACTAACATCTACTCACCAAAAAATGATTTGCAAACACTGTGCATTTAAACCTTCAAAGAATTGATATCTGCGTCAAATAAACCTTAAGTAGTAAATTTGACTGTTCAAAATAATTTTTCTACGCATGGATATTAGCTAATCTACGCATAGACTACAAAACGAAAAAGTATGCTATTGTGTTGAACCAAACGAATATATTTCATATCAATTTTAGGTAGTAAGAACACTTAAAAAAATGAAAAAAAAAAATTAATCAATCTACATGATACTAATTTAATTACGAGTATTAAAACTAAAATCCTAAAAGTGTCGGTGAAGATGAGGACAGAGCATCTGCTTTCCACGCGAAAATCCCGGGATCGATTCTAGGTCGAGGACAAATTAAACTGAATCTTTTATTTTATGTTTATTTTATTTTATAAAATAGTAAAATTCGTAAATTATTTTAAAATTAGTTATTTTGTCTAAATAACCTAAAATATTTTTTTAAATTTGTAGATTTTCCTCAGTGGGTTGTAGAAAAAATATACTGTACAATTCGAGTGGATTGTCTATATCCACTCTTGTTACACAAACTACTATTTATTTGTTTTCTTGGTTTAATGTTTACATCAGTAAATAGGAACTAAATTAATTTACTTTTCAAGTTTTCTTGTATAAATCGATATTACTTTCTACAAGTACAAATTTAGTACCTACCTAAAATAGGTACTAATTATGTAATTTCGCGTAATATTCTAATTTAAATTTCACATTACTATCAAGTTTCAAAATTCCCTACTTCGGTACGGTCAGATAAAAATTGATCATATTAATAAAAACTGTCAAAACATTACTTCTACAAATCTTCATTCCAAAAGCACAAGTGCCCGATTCTTTATAATAACCCAGAATACCATCGAGTTCCCAGACCTCAGGCGAAACATTCATTTATCTAGGTATAAACCCTTTACGCGATGAGTACCACTTAATTTCCATCCACAAAAGTCGTTAACAATTGAAGTCCTTAGTGTAAACACAGTGTCTAGGTACACGCTAACTTGTAGGCAATTCAAAAATTTATATACACGCGAAACGTCTTGACAGAGTAGGTGAGCTGTGTGCAGGCCGTTGGTGTTTACGCCGATCGTAGCTAGGTATGGATTGAAATTTTTTTGTGGCGGCGAAGCCGCCACCTTACGAGTAGTCGTTGCTTCGTTTTCTTGTTGTCACGGCATTGTTATTATTTGTTCATGCATGTGAAAATTGCGTTTAAGGTTTATAAAATACTACTGTGCTAGTCACGGCGTAAATGAAAACAAACAAGACGCATTCACACAAACACCTCCCACCACAGCAATATGAGGTTTCACGTGTATGTAATTTTTTGATTTGCGTACACTTTAGCGTGTATCTAGCAACAGCGTAGTGTAAAAACAAATACTTTGATTTTATTTTACTATACGGAGAATGGTCGCACTGCGCAGCTTTCTGAGTGCCTTTTAAAAGGAAATAGAAAACTCCGCCATTTTGAACCCTTATTACGTGTTGCCTACATCTTGGCGCAATATTTTTAATAAGTGCGTTTTAATCATCCGCTTCTGCTTCGGAATTGTCGGTTTTCTTGTTTTAATCTGACAGGTTAAAACGACTGAACTGACAATTCCGGAAGCAGAAGCGGAAGATTAAAACGTACCTGATATTTTGCTTGCTGCTGTCAGTGAATATTATTTTTGGAGTCACAGTTTATTGCTAAAGAATCAGTTAGCTCACTCGGACCAGTTGAAAGTTCCAAAATAACATCCACTCCAGGGATACAAATTCAGGATACGCATAAGACTGCTGTTTTATTATAGGCGGTTGTCATATATTGTATTATCTGAGTTGTGCAGTATATAAACTGGAACATTGAGATCAAAAGTGCCGACGCAGAGTGAGCGATCTGATTCTTTAGCTATAAACTGTGTCATAGGAATCAAAACGGCCGCGCTCTATGTTGGGCGTGTCGGACCTCTCTCTTGCCCCGTATAGTATAATCAAAGTATGTGTGTAAAAAGGATGCAAGCCACAATTTGTCGTGAAGCGACTGTTTTAGCTCAAAACATCTCTTAACAAATTATTTTACCTCTAATCCGAAAGATGTGCTATTTTTCGTAATATTCATTGTTTGGTTCTAATTAACAGTGCTGTTCCTAAAGTGGCGCAAGGAAACAGTAACAAGGCCTGTCTGTATGGGTGTAGGAGTATTAGAGTACTAATACTCCTGCACTATGGAGTATTAGACTACTAGTACAATCCATAACCTACCTAGAACACTAGGCTAATGACCTTAGATGTTGAAGCCGTACACCAAAGAAAAAAAAATAATTTTATTTATATTTGACAGATTTAAAACAAATTTAAAACTTAATTTTTCAAAACTTACTTAATGTGGCATGTAACCTCAGATAAACAAATGAAAAATAGATACCTAACGGACGCCGTTTAACACAGGCTTTGTTTGAAGCCAGTATCTACAAACTTTTGACAGCTGTGGTACTGTGGTCTACATGGGCGTATCAAGTAGTTTTTTCATCGGAATCCGAAGGATTATTTTGTAACCGACGGATTTAAAGAAAAATGCAACTCGAACATAAAATTTTATTTTACAAAAAGTAAACTACGCTATTTTTTAATGAAATTATAAGGAAATAACACGTAATGTAATAGCTTTCTATGTGTTCTAACTTAAATCTTTGATAGGTAGCGATATTTGAGTTCGTGTGTAGATTGTGAAATACAAAAATAATAAAAATAGGGATAAAGGCCATTTTTCGGCGCAATCTATTAGGTTAGGGCATATTATATGTTAAAATGGCAGTCTTCCTCCTGGCATTTTGACAATATAATAAAATTATCAGGATACAATAAGTCTAAGTATAATTATAATTACATTAAAGTTTATTAATACTACAGCAGGTTAGGGTAACCATACATACAACATTTCACTATATTTGCTGCTTTTGAAAAGTAACTTTTTTTTACTCGAAGCCGTTCTTTTATTATATCTGTGGCTTCTCGATAAGATCTGCTCCGTGGTCTTTTAATGCAAAGCTGGTACGTCTAGTAAGATCTATTTACTCCGAATTAAATTTAAGCGAGAAATATTAACAAAAAACTTCAGACAGAAATTAGAACATTTTTAATCTAAAAAGATAATTATTAATTTCATCAATCCATGTGCAAAGGCTTATAATTATTGTGAATTACCTTTTAGGAGATGGCGACTTACAAATCTCTATACCTTTCACTAGATTCAGTAGCTCCCTAAAAATATTTATAAATTAATATGCATTCTAGACTTTTTTAATATGCAAAATAATAGTTTATGTTATTAGGACGAAAAGTTGAGTTTTTTGGTTGACTACGAGAAGTTGGCAACTCTTAGGAGTCCGAAAATACACTTTTCGTCAGTGTTTCATACAATATTTTTTATTCGAATGTGCTTGAAGATATTAAAAAATATAGAAAATTAAATACAAAATGATATTATTTCCAATTTTTCTTATAATTGAAATGGCTGTGATCGATAAGAATAACTAGGTAGGTACATTCTTGATAACAATTGCTGTCATGTTAGTGTGCTTATGTTAAATCGATTTAATTATACTTCAAAATTAAAAAAGTTTCTTTTCAAATTTGATGTAGGTATATGGATTATGGACTACTATTTTACAATAGCAAAAAAATATCATAAGCAGTATTAAAAGGTACATCAAAAATAAAACAGACAGTTTAAATAGTAAAAGTAATTTTTAGTAGTTCATTTATTGTAGTATATTTAAAAGTTTACCTTTTCGATTATGTTTTCTGTCTGAAAAACGACGTTTTATGTCACATTCGAATAAAACCAAATTTATTTTTGAAAAAAATTAGTTTTTTAAAGGATTTTTGGCTTTCGTTATCTTCAGTGTCTCAGAAGATGCAAGCGACTTTAAAATAGTACATTTTCTTAAATTTTCAGTGTGCATTATTTACTTTACTTTATCAATTATTTTATTCAATAACTAAGTTTAAAATGTAAGAATAATTTGTAATAGATAGGTATTATTAATTATTATTATAAAACTTACTTGTTTTCTGAAGATGGGCCAGGTTGAGCATTGAATAAAATGGGAATTGCTCCTAACTTTAAAATCATCTTCCCGGAGGCATTCATAACAAAATCATCTGTTTTAAAATGTTCCTAACATATTCTGGAGTTTTTATTGATTTCATCAACTTCTTCAGTTTCTATTTGTAGGTTTTGAAACCAAATTTTTCTTATTTCAAGGTTTGTTGGAAAGCTGCATAAAAAATTAATTACCTGTTTCAATAATATGACAATATGGTTTACTATTTTATACCGCACCATCAAGTTTAAATAAATGAAATAGGTGGCAATACTAACACAACTATAGAAAAGTAGCATTTCAAGAAAATTGCTGTTAAAATTAACTGTGTATGTTTACATGAAGAAGCAAAGTAATAATAATTAATGCGCCTTAAATTTGGAATAGAATAGAATGTCTGGTGAAGTTGCATTTGAATTTTGTATCTTAACTCAAAATTGTGATTTTTTTGAGTGGCTTTGGGTATTGTGTATTGATGGTGTGATATATTATTTTTTAATTAGGTACATAACGTAGTATCTGCATTAGTATTGAAACATTAATATACCAATACTTAAATTAAAAAAAAATATACAATGGTGTCTGGTGCCGCCTATGTGTTTTATTTACTTACCAATGAAAGGAGGTAGAACCACCCAAAATGTATCTTTTAGAACAAATAATACACTTCTTAGTCATTTTTACCTTTAAAACTAATAAATATCGTTTAAAAAACACACTAGAAACTGAAAAACTTTAATAAGGCGTTCTGGGAATATAAAAACAGAAATTTTAAAATCAAAATTGACAATTCCCAACTGCTTATTGACAGTTGTGAGAAAATTTTGGCGCTGCTATTTAAAATAGACGAATCACATCGAAGACCATAGAGAAAGAGAAAGTAATAGATAAAACGGTTCATACTGGATTCAAACAAATCCAGACCGTCAGGCATCTATTATTAATTTGTTTATCTGAGCATGTAACCAACCTTATTACGCCAAGGTCTTCAATTATTTAAATAATAAATATATTTTTTAATCCGGGCCCGACTTTTCCGTCGAATCTAACAGAGATAGCACCATTCCGTCTTGCTTGGTTCTCGACCGCCAAATCAAAGGCGCCGACACGGAGTTGTGGAGCTGTATTGTATAAGCTGTGATACATGTATATTAATAAATCATCAAAAATATTCTAAATTCATGATAGTTTATAAATGTTTTATATTGTGTTTCTACTATTTCATTGGTACTCTAGCACCGCAGGACCACTGAATAATACCAGTGATGGCTGCACATGGGAGGGATTTGTCTAAATGGTATGGTCTGTGGATTTGTCTATTACCCAGTCGGTAATGTAGGTACCGGCAATAATTTATTTAACTTTTATCCAGTCGGTAATGTAGATACCTACAATATTTAATTTAAAAATTAGCGAGCTTTTCTTTACAATTGTACTTAAATTATTATAACTAAAATTTTGCATTTTAATTGGCATTTTTTGCAACATACACAAGATGCGAGATATAACAAAATGCCAACCAAAATGCAAAATTGTAGGACATAATTTTAGGAAGGGTAAAATAAAAGCAATACAAATTTTTAAATAATTTTATTACCTGAATATTAATTAAAATTCTCAAGAAAAATAAACAAAAAATATAATAATAAAAGCAATATAAAAATAATGATATATTTCCCTACACTTCACCCCCTTACAAGAAACCACTAAAAGTAGAGCTTGTGTGGGGGAGGGATGGGTATTATATTAAGCATTTATCTAAATCCTGTTCAAATTTCCTATTTCCTGTCTTAACATTTTAACCTTTTCTTTTTAGCATGGTTATATTTAGACGGTTTATTTGGATTTATATCTAGACGATTTATGTGAATTCCTATCAAGAAGTTTTGAATTCCTACCAAGAAGTTTTTGGTTTTGGTACAAACTGAAGACCGTGGGTCTATTCATCTCTAGAAGATCTAGAGAGTTTATAGTGTAAGTTAGAATACCGAAACGATCATTTAAGTTGCAGAATTACGAATAAGAATACCGAGTCCCTTTGAAGAAGTTGCCTGAAGATATACACCATGCAATAACATTCCTTATATTAGCTTTTTTAACTAAAGATAAGTGCTTTTAAATAAATCATCTTAAATTTGAATTTAGAAAACTATGTGAATTAGAATTTGCTACTACCTTATCTAAAACATGGTTTAAATATAATTTGTTAGTGGTTAGTGATTTTCTATATTTTTATCACTTATCTAAAGTCAAGTATAGTAAGTTTTAAATATAGTGATGCCAAACTTATTTTTCAAAGTTATTCGAGTTTTTTAATAACCTAACCCACGCCCAATCAATTGAGCTTAAACACTATAACAAATAGATAAAATATCATGTATCACGTTACAAATTATATTTGAATTTAGTCATATCGAGGTAGTTGAGCGGCCAGATGCCTTTAGCGCTGCAAACTTAGTGCCATCTCTTTAACAAGTGAGATGCACTACTACAGGGACATTGTGACTAGGTAAACGAGGAAAACAATATCGCCCATCCCTCGGTACGAACATGGAACGTCTTGAGAGAGAATATTCTAGTCATTTTTATACCCAAATATACTTTGCTAATTAACAATTACGGCTTTATATTACATGCGCAATTTTAAAAATTATTTTTTGATCTTGTTAAGAAAAAGATTTACTACAACTTAATAGTAATCGTTTAAAGAAAAATGCATTTTGACAATGTTAATTCTCAAAGAAATGTCTTTTAAACAATTTAATAAACTTTTTTTTTTAACGAAACGGGCAATTTTTTTCAAAAAGCATGCCAACCTAGAGCTAGTGCCACTTATTTTCTTTGCACATAAAAAAAATATTGTATAGGATTAAACTAGAATGTCAATTATTTATACAAATGTCTTGCTATTGAGCGTTTTCAGACATAACGACACGATACCGACAACGATATCGAAGCGTGCAAAAATATATTAATGCAATGTAACGCTTTCGCACTTACCATCATATCGGCGTCATGTCGTTGCAGGTGCCGACATGTCGGTGGGTAGCAGCCTTAGATAAAAGAGACCGGAGATAAAACATACACTGGTGTTTAACCTGCGCAAATGTTGCCAATTTCTAAAGAAAGGTTAACGGAGTGGGGAAAGTGGGCAGGGACCCGAACTCTGTGACAGGGGCCGGACTTTGTTTATTAGCATTATAATGAACTATTAGATTTATTTAAAATATACGTTTAATGGAATTTTGTATTATGAAATAAATTTAACGTGATTTTTTAATATCAAACAGATACCGCGACATTTTATGTAAAGAGAAGACCTTTTATAGAATATTTCGTTAGCTATTATTTACTACGGACTTTTCTGTAAGAGACTACAGTAAAATGTTTAAATAGAATATTGTTACTCGAGTAAGAAATGGTACTCATTGTCTAAGAGTATTATAAAAAAAAGCATGTGCGCAGGCGAATACTGCAAATCAAACCTTGTGAGTTGAACATTATATTTTTTCTACGACTATCACATAATATTAAAAATTAGTCAAAATAAGAAAATGCTGTTTTGTATTATAACCTCAGAAAAAGATATATTAAAGCTTGTTTCTTTAGGAATATTAATTAATATAGAGGAAGAGTCACATAAAACTCTAGAAATGCATATGTCTGAAACCAGATAACATTTTAAAATTAAAACCTATTAAAGGGGTGGGTTGGCTCAGTGGTTAGTCATGACTTTGAAATCGGAAGGTCTCAGGATCGAATCCCACCGTTGGCCCGGATTTTTTCATTTAATTTAATTATTTAAAATTAATTCTGATGCCTTGGTAGGATTCCCCACTCGACCATTCACTGTTGGGTTCTAATTAACAGTGCTGTTCCTAAAGTGGCGCTGGGAAACAGTAACAAAGCCTGCACAGAACACGAGGCTAATGGCCGTAGTAGTCGACGCCGTTGATATCAAATAAAAAAAAAACTATAAGTTATTTGGTCGTTAAGAGTGGATGATTATCGAAATAAATTATTGATCATTAATAATAATCGAATATTTTCGATCAATCGATTATTTTCAAACTATTTTTGTTCGTATTTCCTTTAAAATCAACTACTTGATTATCTTTAAAAAATCAAAATAATTGATTAATTAAAAAACCAATTAACCGATAAATCAGTGTTTACAAAAAATAATAAACGAATTATCGTTTATTTTAAATAATCGATTATTTTTAAATAATCTATTTTTTTTCGTATTTTCATTGAAACAGATTATTCGATAATCTTTGAAAAATCTAAAATAATTGATTAATCAAAAATAATCGAATAATTAAAAAGTCGAATAAATAAATCGATTTTAAAAAAAAATTATTTCCTTTAAAATCAATTATTCGATCATTTTTGAAACATCGAAAATAATCGATTAAGGGAAAATAACCAATTAATTAAGAAGCCGATTCTACGATAAATCGATTTTCCAAAAAAATAACTGAATTATTGATTATTTTCAAATAATCCTTGTTTTCATATTTCATTTAAAATTGATTATTAGATTATCTTTGAAAAATCGAAAATAATCGATTAATAAAAAGCTGATTGACCGATAAATCGATAATTCTAAAAAATAATCGAAATATCTATTATATAAAATGACCGATTATATTCAATCAATCGATTATTTACATATAATCTATTTTTTCGCATTTCTTTTAAAACAAATTATTCGAATACCTTTGAAAAATTGAAAATAATCGATTAAGCGAAATTATTCGGTTAATCTAAAATAACCGATTAAGCGAAAATAACCAATTAATTAAGAAGCCAATTCTACGATAAAATCGACTTAAAAAAAAAATAATGAATAATTATTTAATTTTCTTTGAAAAATCGAAAATAATCGATTAATAAAAAGCTGATTTACCGATAAATCGATAATTCTAAAAAATAACCGAAATATCGATTATATAATATAACCGATTATATTTGATCAATCGATTATTTTTATATAATCTACTTTTTGTATTTTAAAACAAATTATTCGAATACCTTTGAAAAATCGAAAATAATCGATTAATCGAAAATAATCGATTAATTTAAAAAGTCGATTAAACAATAAATCGATTTTTCTACAAAAATCCATTATTTTCAATAAATTGAATATTTTGAATAAATCTACTCTTTTTGTAATTCCTTTATAATCGATTATTCCATTAACTAAAAAAAAACGAAAACAATTTATTGAAAATGTTCGATTAATCAAAAATAACAGATTAAATATAACGGATAAATCGATTTTCATGAAAACGATAAATCGATTAATTTTGTAACCCCTATCGGTCGCATGCTTTTATCTGAGCATTTAGCTCCAAAATTTAGAGATTCGGATTTATTGATCCTGTTATCTTTGAAACCGCATTTGATTGTATAATAAATATTGCTAGAATTTATTAGGCCCGTATTTATAAACAAAACTCAGCTGAGTCGGACTTGGGTAAGTCGTCCTTGAACGAAAATCGAAGTTCGGTTATATCGCGTAAATTTAGAGATGGGTAGTAACAAATCCGTAAATGAACATAACATATTCGCTAATAGCCATCTCTAAATTCCAGTGTAACACCGGAACCACCTCGAACTATAGAGACGTTGTAACCGAACTTCGATTTTAGTTCAAGGACGACTTACCCAAGTCCGACTCACGTAAGTTCTGTTTATAAATACGGGCCTTAGATTTTTTTGGTAAACGAAGATTTTTTTTTTCGAGTTGTTTAGGGGTTTATAATGCAACATTTTACTAATATGACTAATTTCCGTAACTTCAGTATTTTTTTGCTTATACTAGATCATATTGCGCGTTTTACTTTGTTTTAAGGGGCCTATTCAGTAACTCTGAACGACGTCGTTAATAGACGATAATCGTTCACAGACGACTTTTCTTATTCAGTAGACAACGATTGTCGTTGAAAATAGACAAATATGGTTGTAAAATTGTCGTTCATCAACGATAGCCAAAGAGCTGTCGTTAATAATATGAAGTGTCGTTATAGTGATTTTTGCATTCCCTCTCATTTTTCATTGTTTTAAATAATAATTAAAAGCATTTTTTTACAAATTTTACAACTAAATTGCTATCTACCTAATACAGCAAGTACAATTTGTAAGGAATTTTTTTCTAATTTATTTAATTATTTTAAAAATAAATCTGATTCAAAGTTAGGATTGCCTATTCAACCATTTACTATTCGATTCTTATTAACAGTGCTGTTCTTTGCGAAACAGTAACAGAACCTATATTATGGAAGTACCTATAATACTTCTCCGTAACCTACACAAATTTGGTTTGTCTTTCAAATCCAATAAATACAACTTGTACTGTTCTCGAGTTGTTTTTTGTATTCTTATGGAATAGTTCTCAGTTTTTTTTAATATATCCATACTCATTTAAATAAACCCTACATACAATACGACCAGCAAAAATGGCCCGCGAGAAACAGATTTACTACGAATCGAGAATCGACCCCCTGATGATCGTGTTGTAGGTTTAAAGAACAATAATTAATATATTCTGAAAAACAAATGAATATATCTACTAGTTCCAAAAAAATGTCAAATATACCGGGTGTTCAAAGAACAATAATTAATATATTCTGAAAAACAAATGAATATATCTACTAGTTCCAAAAAAATGTCAAATATACCGGGTGTTCAAATTAAAGGGTTACAGTTAAATACCGCCTTTTATAAAAAAAAACAGTTTTATAGTTTTTTGGGGAAAACATTTTGGCTAAAAATGTTTTTTTATAGCAAACCATAATATGGCCAACTTTTTTTCGCGCAGCAAAATTTTCAAGTAGGTGTTACTCAATAAAGTAGAAATCCAATAAAAAAAATGTTTCCTTTAGGGCCGATTTTAACACAACGGTGGAATCGGTCCTTAGAAGTTTCTTATTTTTTATGAACTCTAAAAATACCTATGTAAAAAAATAGGGTTCCAATTTGAAAAAAAATCCACCTCGATATGGCCATATTATGGTCAGCTATAAAAAAAATAATTTGGCCAAAATGTTTCCCCTAAAAAACTATAAAACTTCTGTTTGATACTTTTTATTTATAAAATTCATATTGTTGTCGATATTTAACTGTAAAACTTTAATTTAAACACCCGGTATAATCATCAACATACGTTCTTTTATCACAAAACACTAAATTATAATACCAACTTACTAGAAATCATCGTTCAGATTTGGTAACTAGAAACAACGTAACGACTTTGTTATTGAATAGAGTTTCAAAAATTATCGTTATAAAAGTCGTTGGTTGAACTGTCGTTAGCTTAACGATGTCGTTCATAAACGATAAATTACTGAATAGGGCCCTAAGACTTTTAGATTCAAATGTCACTTCCGATTTAACCGCAAATAAAATTAACCTTGAAATTTTAGGTAGGTGAACCTGTATTTCATCTAATATTCTTGTAAAAATACCTAATAAAGGGCTAAAAACCACCTTTAGTAAATATTCTTTTAAAACTACTTTTTAAAAACAAAATTTCGTTAGTAACAATGGGGTCTATTCTGTAACAATTCCTTTATACAGGGTCCGGCAGTGAAACGGAAAGATTTCGAAAATAATTTTATTGTTTAAGAATATTTTTTTAAATAATTTTTAATACATTAATGGAAAATAAGAAAGTAGCCATTTGGTTTACAATATGAAAAAAATTATTGTTTGAACACTACATCCATCAAATGTCCTCCGTTACAATTTATGCATTCTTGGAGTCGTGCCTGAAAGTTTTTCATAACTCTGCGCAGCATATCAACAGGTATTGTTGCAATTTCGTCACGAATCCGTTGTTTAAGAGCTGAGATTGTCCTGGGTGGATCATTTGCAAACACATTTGTCTTTAGGTATTCCCAAAGAAAGAAGTCGCAGGCGGTTAGGTCGGGAGACCGAGGGGGGCCAACTGATATCCCCGTTTCGAGAAACGATACGCCCTGGAAACAAAGCATTTACAGCATTCATTGAAATTCTTGCAGTTACTTGTTGCCCCGTCTTGTAGAAAATGTGTGTGTTCATCCACTGGAAAGCCTTCAAGGTGTAAGAAAATTCTGAATCATTGCAACGTATCGTACAGAATTAACGGTAACGGCATTTTCAGCCTCATTCTCAAAAAAATGTGGACGTTCGATATTTTCAGGGGTTCAAACTGTTTTGTCACTACCCCTCCTTTTTTTAGACGTCAGTCCTGTTTGTTCTAAGTTGTTTACCCATTTTTTATCGCTTTATTTGATGGAACAGTTTGGTTGCGTGGTATGTTTTGCACTAAACTCTCACCATTTTGAAAATAGGCTTTAACTGTGTAACCGCGATGCTTACCCGTCCAATGCTCTATGGTAAAATAAATGGTAAATCATGCAGGTCTTGGCGAGTCAGCTACTTTCTTCCCCACTACTTTGCGGCGCGTTGCAAACCATACCTCAAATCTTTCCGTTTCACTGCCGGACCCTGTATTTAACGGCCGTTAAAAATATTGGCGACCTTTAAAAATATGTTTGTATTCGTTAATTTACTTCTGTCATTATTTAAACAGATTTCTTTAAGATAGTCCTCTAATGTATTTTAAAGATCCGTTTAAATAATGACAGAAGTAAATATTTTTAAAGGCCGTTAAATATAAAGGAATTGTTACAGAATAGACCCCATTATTTGTATATACAATTTTTCACCATACCTGCATTGTGGCATTTTCAACTTGAAATTGAACAACTAAAATACTTTAAATTGCTAATAATACCAACAAATAATTCAAAAAACGGCGGTCCATAAATGATTTACTCACGCGGAGACAAGCATAGAATAGAAATTTCGGAGCAATTCGGGTGGCGTCGTGAACACAATGATTTTTAATTGGTGGGTTATTTAGGGTTGGAATAGACAAAGTGTGCGATGTGCAATGTTACATCTCCGGTCTCTTTTATCTAAGATAGCAGCCTTCCCTATCGTGTCGTCGTGCTGACAGCATATAGATTCGTCAATATATAATCAAATGTATCCTTACTCATTCGAAAATAATTAAAAAACTTGTTCGGGGCCTCAACTAACTTTTCAAACAATGTATAGAAGGTGCCCTCCAGATACCTAGTTTTGATAATAGGATGCACCCAAAACCGTCTTCGGTTTCTCTTTGGCCTTAAGTACAATAAATATAGCAAATATAAATTGTTACCTGCTGGCATTATTATTTTTCTTCATAGAATATTACTTTTTATCAACCACCATAAAAAAAATCCGGCGATATCTCGGGACTGTATTGTCGAATAAATGTTTTGGTATGAAAGATCAATAGCCGATATCGTGTCGGTGTTGCTGTCGTGCCGGTGTCGTGTCGGTATCGTATCGTTAGGTCTGAAAACGCTCATTGTCAGCGGAGCAATAACTCTTTACTCAAAAAAAAAAATCATTTATAATTGGGCTTTTTTTTTCTCAATTTTTCTTTGGTTTGTTTTAATTTTGGGGATATGAGAGTGTAATTTTCATAATTTCGTAGAATGAATTGGGGATTTTCCAATATTGCATTCAGTTTTTCCAATCTCAACTAATTATTCTCACTTCACTCTACTTTCATTATATATTTAATTGTTTAAACTATAATTTTGATTGCTTTTAAAATTGCATTATTAATTTTGGCATCATCATCTATTCCAATTTTAACGTCTTCAAATTCATTAAAAAATTAAATTAAATGCCATTAAAGTCTCACCTTTAGGAATGTAAAGTAGGTATATCAAATAAAACGAAAAATACTTTCATTAATGTTTTATTACATATAATAATATGTACATATTTACAAAACTGTTGTGTACCCACATCTTGCAAGATCCATTGTCACTAAAACATGACAAAATATTTAATATACAATCGAAAATATATACCAAACCTGTTGAGACCATGTAACACTTAAACGACTGAAGTATCTTTTCGACATAACCAAAATAAAAACACCATCCAGAGATCCGAAGATCCAATACAAAAACAAAACGGTAAATTTTCTTGGCCCATCAGGCTCGAATCCTAATAATTTTAATTAATGTACTTGGATGAGTATCAAATTTGAGAAAAATTTAAACGGGAGCGATAACAAAACTTCGCTTAAAGATCCAACGGGAAGACGGGAAGATCTAAATATTAGGGAGAACACCCATACTACTCTTACAATCGATCATAGTCCTTTGAGAATCGACGAAAGTTAAAGAAAACTGGTTTAAAAATTCGAAACACTCTTCTGCCGAACGGAAGGCCAGCTCTTGCATCATGAAGGTCATAGAAACGGTCTGACGATAGCTAAACATAAAAATAAATGTTAGTAAATTTGACAAAGCATTGTTACAAGGATGTAAATATTGATACTGTTTCAAATAATTTAGATGCTGGCTAATAGTTAATTTTTACTGAAATATTTTAAAACACACGAAACCTCAAAAGGCCCCATTTAATAACTACAAAAAGTGGCTAGAAAAAAAAGGACTAATCGTTCTGCAAACAAAAGATAAAGGCGTCAAGGTCAAACAGAACACAAGCGTCGTGTTGCCAATGAACCCAAGTAACATTTTTAAGAGAATAAAGTTTTATTTATGTTTTATTAGAATTTTATAAAAGCATAAAAATTAACAATTATTTTATTAGTTATTTTTTTTTTGCTAATAGGACTGCAGGATAAATTGATCTTATTACTTGGTTTTATAGATTTCTTTAAATCTGTTTAAGAAAACTAGTTTATCCTAAAATAAACTATGCTTTATCGCTGTCCTGTAAGGGTTAATTAATAAGTAATTTTAAAACTATTTATTTTTAAGATACTCCTAAGGTGTGTTTGGTGTTAAAGAGGCATACTTTTTAGCAGTTATCTTAAGTAGGTTTTAAAACTTAGTTTTAAAATGTGTTTTAGGATTATACTTTAAATTAAATTGATCCCAGAACCTTTTAGGTACATTTTTTACAATTTTACAACATAACTCTTATAATTTATTTAATCTAGTAAACCATAGAGCTCTTTTAAAACTACATAGTTTTAATAAGAGTTAAAGTTTGTTTTAGAGCATAACTTAGCTTTTCAATCCAATCACATTATGTTGACGTTGAACGATAAATGATTAAAAATAAAGAAAAGTGGTAATTTCCATAGAGAATGAAAAAAAATGTATGTTTCTCCTTTTCCTCAATGTTTAATAAGTTTATTGTGTTCCATTGTTTAACAAATATCAAAACATTCCTAGGCTCCTAATATTCTGGAAATGATCAGTGAAAGAGAAAAATGGTTAATATTTTATTACTAATTTTTATATTTTGAATGACTTGTTCGCAGAGTAAATAAGAAACTCAAGATTGAGGTTAGGTTATGCCCGTCTGATTGAACTTATGAATGTTTTATTGAGGTTTTCGTTTTTACTATTGTTTTATGAAACGCTTTAAAAAGTGTAGCAGGAGCTTTTTAAAACTGGAAAGTCCTTAAAAGTATTTTTTTTGCTTTATTACTTTTATAGAAATATTTCTTTTTATTGAAAAAATTTAAAATAGGGTTTCCAAAATCACTTAAAAAATCATATCTTAAGAACGGATAGACATAATTTAACGAAACTTGCACCGAAGGTGCGGACCCACGAGACGCTTCTAAAAAAAAATCGGCGTCCAAATCTGTTGGACGTTTTCTGTGAAAACCTCGAAAAATCGCACGGAAATCGCCCAAACATCCTATAAATCCCTTTTCCGAGATTTCAGTGCACTATGGAAGTGAGTATGCATAAGCGGCAGACTCTCAAGACATCGTAGGTGACTGATAAGGTTTTTTTCGTATCCCGTCAACTGTCACTTTTTATGACGTTATGAAAATTTCTTTATCCTTTTTTGACGGTTTATTCCAAATGAATTATTTTTTTTTTTTAATACCCTTTGTCACTCTTTAACTCACCACGCACACGGATTTTTTGTCGGGCGCCATTTTTTTTTTCGGACAAATTTGTTAGAGAGATTTCCGGACGAAACATCATGTCAGCGTCCCCGAAGGGGTCAATCACCCTTTATATGTTTTCATCATATCCGCGACCTCTACTAATTCTATCGAAATATTTCCCTTTACCTCTTCTTTTTTTTAGAGAGGAAGTAACAGGTGTTTTACGACTTTTACTTCCTCTAAATGATCAAGTTTGGTCCGTTTTTAGGTACAGATAGAACACAATGTGGAAATCCTCCATTTTAAATATGGCAGTGGTTGTTTAACCACATATCATGTAAAATAGTACCTGTCTACTAGACCTGTACCTAAAGAATATTCAAATTATGGTCAAAGTAATGACGTATTTTGTGTACCAAAGACAGTGATAGTGTGTCAATGACAACAGTGTGCCAATGACAACATTGTGCCAAGACAGTAACTTTATTATTTATGATTGAGTTTACTGCGTTTAAGCACAAAATGTCAAATTTGTCAAACATATCTACAGCTAATTCCTTTGAGGGTATATAAATGTAATTTATATTGGAAAATACTATGTTGTAAAGTTATTCAACTCTTGCCACGCCTAAAGTAATTTATGGTTAAACACAAAGTTTGTTTCTGATAGTCGAGTAGGTAGTATGCGCAATTGAAAATGGTTTTCTGACGATGACAAGTATCCTTCCAAACACAAATCTACAATAGGATTTATATTGGCGGTTAAATAGTCACTTCCATGAAATAATTTGTAAAATACAAAATGTGATATTTTATATGAAAAACATATCGAAGACAAATGTAATCATTTTATAATGCTATATATTCGATATTTACAATGTTATTTTCTATTAAATAACTTTCGGTAAATAGATTAGAATCCGTATAATAATCCTTTTTCACGTATATTTCATATATTATAAGGTCCATCATTTATTACGACCCACCTTGTCCACTTTTAACAGTACTTTGGTGTGTGTTTTAAAATTGAAGAAATAAGTGTAACTAATCAAATTAAACATACACTATATAATAATTAATTTCTAATATGGCAGTCTTCCCAACATGTTTACAAAATCATTCTGTCAGAGAGTATGATAAAACAGAATAAAGCTAAAACAGTTTAAAATTTAATTCTCTTAAAACTGAATAGTTTTGTAAAGTTTTTATGCCTATCCCACTTATTATCATTATCTTAAAAAAGATTTAAAAATGGTTTAATAGAATTCTTAATATACTCTTACGGACTTTGTCTTGTCTAATTAGTCTTAAGATATTGTTTTAAAAATACTTCTAAGAACCATCATAGGATTCTCCCTTTTACTCTTAAAGCAGATTTATAGCAGCCCTAAGGCTATCTCGCGGATTCAAAAGTTTTATCAGTGTCTTAAAAAAAGGTTTTATGGTTACCTTGTATACTTTGATAAATCTAAAAATGTTACTTGGGAAAGAATATTTCTATTTTCGGAGAATTTGAAGTTCTAAGAATGTTGTACAGAATATCAATTTTTCAAACATTTCAAATTCAAGCGTCTTTCGGTGGGTTCAGTTAGTCTGGATTTGGAGCGGGCATCCTCAGTTTTTTAGAGTGTTTTTAACTGTCGCTTAAACGTGTTGAACTGTCACAAATTGGAATAAACGAACACTAAAAGGGTCGATTGGAGTTAGAGTGAATGGACCTTGAGTAAACAAAAGCAGCTTTTAACTGAACTTAAATTGCTGTATACGGCTCGGTGTTAAATGTTTGACTGTATCTGTAACGTGTGGAGGGTGGGTGGATTACCTCCACGGCACTTAAGCCTCACTAGACCCATTGTGCATCGTCCTAAGATGATTTGACTGGTGACTAATTAATTTTCCTTTTATAATTTAAAAAATGCTATTAATTCCCTAATTACTGGATCCTGCTCCATGTGACTTTTTTTTTTAATAAACAAAATCAAACTAGCACCGAAAGGAACCAGATTTGAGACAGTAGAACCGTCAAACGGGCAAAGATTTAAAAAAAAAATGGTGCTATGGTCAATGGAAACTTTTCGAATGGAGCAGTGTAGAAATCGTGAAGGGAAGTATATGGAAGGAGTTAATATTAAAATTGTGAGAGAAAAGTAAAACATTTTATAGCACTATTAGGTATATGCAAATGTTTTTCTAGCCACACCTTGAAATATATAATCGGGTAGCCAACAAGTACCGTTATTAGCATTGTCAAATATTGTTTACAATTTTGGTATGTATGCATTCTTTTTTTTATGATGGCGCAATTTGCTAACATTAAACTAACTGATATGGTTTTATTTTATAACGCTGCTGCAGAAAATACTCTTTAAGGCGAACGATTTTCTGTGACTGTCTTTCATTATAAATTATTTTTACTTTGTCATAATTAAACATTTTTGTTTACTACGAATTTATCTGAAAGAGTTTGGAATTCAAACGTTATATAATTAAAATAAGCACAGCTGTCATTTGAAACAGTTACCACCAAAAAATTATAGACTTCTTGGGTCTGAATTCACTCAGTGCCAGTGAACGTGTAGAAGAAAACATTTTAAAAGTTAAAGGTAAAATGTACCAGGTGGCCAAATAAGAGTCGCACAGCTTTCGGGTTGAGTTGTCACACAGCACCCTCTATTTGTTAAAGTGAAACTGATACAAACACACTGGTATGTGTTATAAACAAGACAAGCCGTTTTTTAAACGATATCGAGTTTGTTAAATTGAGTTAGCCCAAGAGTTATCAACATTAACAGCCATTTGCATTGCTTGCAAGTAAAATTGCTTTAATTTGTTTTGCACGTCTACGCAATAGTGTATTTTCGATTAGCTGTTGTAATTTTTCTTACAATTGAGGGATCCAATGTAAAGTCCGTATTTTACCGAAATTGAGATATATAATTATTCTTGCTCAGTATGAAATCCTACACCGTCCTGTGCAAGAACCGGGCCCAAATTCATATAAATGACAAAGTTATAGGTGTATTGTTGGTTGCCTGCCTGTCGGTCCCGTGCAAAAACCGGGTTAGTCACGGACTTGCCTGGTTATTGCAAAGTGTTGTCATTGTGGACGTTTATTGTTGTGAAGGTTTTTTGTGATGTTTTAAATAAAAAAACTTGGTAAAAAATCGAAAAAAATGTCGTCGGATGATGATATCTCTGATACAGACCCATACGATACTGATAGCTACAAAGAATATATACCAGAAAACGATATTAAGTCAAAATTTGTTAAAAAAAGTCAAACATAACCTATGAAATTCGAAGAAATTAGATTACTCATCAGATTCCAGTAGTTCAGCCGATAATAATGAACTTATTTTGAACCAACCCAGCACTTCAGGCCTTTGCCAACAAGCACAACAAAAAGTCAGAAGTGTACACAATCTGTAAACCGTTGAAAACTTTGTGAGGTCCACTGATAGTGAAGTGTCTAGCAGCAACGAAGCTTCTGAGGCAAACGAGTTAGAAACTGGTAAACTTCCACCTCAGAGTGGCAAAAAGAGGAAAAATCGTGTGAAGCTATGGCAGAGAAATATTAGAAAAGCTGCCAGAACTTCGGGCTCAACCTACAAAAACCCAAAAGGCACTGTCGTTCCTGCAAAAGAAATGGGACCAAACTGTAACTGCATAAACCGATGTTATGAAAATGTTGGCAAAGAATGCTGCAAGAGGATATTTTCTGATTTTTATTCGATTTCCATTAAAGATCTTCAAGATTATTAACTTAATGGATTGATAAAAAGGTGCGACGTTTCGCGCCAGAGACCACGATCAGGAGAAGGAAAAATAATAGCCTCAACCTTTTCTTACAAGGTACCTGCAAGAAATACACCAACCATTCTGTTTTCCTTTATTAAATACCCAATATTCTTGTTTCTTTCAGGTTCGTGCACTTGGTAAAGAACACAAAATTTTCAAAAAGCGTTTCTATCAATAGATAAGATCACAAAAAGTAGGCTCGAGAGATTGCAGAAATATTTAGCCAATGGAAATGTCACAGCTCCGACTGATCACAGGGGAAAATATGCAAACAGGCCAAACAAAATACCTGATGATATTGTCGCTCAAGTTCGAGAACATATTCTAAGTTTCCCAAGGTACAGATCGCACTATAGTAGAAAAGACAACTTGCATCATTACTATCTATCACCTATATTTAATGTCTCTAAAATGTATGATTTATACCTAAAGAAATACAAACCTCGTCAATACGTGTTAGCTCAAAAAAGTGAGACAAATAACCCTACTGTAAAGTACGAGTTTTTTAGAAAATATTTTGCAGATAATTTTAAGATAAGTTTTGGCAGGCCAAAATCGGATACGTGTCAAAAATGCGACAAGTTAATAAATAAAATTTCCGCAGCAGATTCTGAAGCTGAGAGATTGGCATTGGAACAACAAAAATCTATTAATCTCAGAAAGTCTGAAACTTTTTATTCCGATTTGAAGACCTTTACACAAATCTCTAATGATGATCCAACAAAGGAGGTTTTAACGTTCGACTACCAGCAAAATATGCCGTTATTTGTCTCTTCCAGCGGAGATGTTTTCTACAAAATACAACTTTGGCATTTTAATTTTTGTGTACACGTTGGAAGTACTAAGAAAAGCTACTTTTATGTTTATGACGAGACAGTGAGCGGAAAAGGACAGAATGAAGTAGCAAGTCTTCTGTTACCCTTTGTTAATACTTATTTGAGTCCCGAGTTAACTGATTTATACAGGGTGAGTCGGGAGGAGCGCACCAAACTCTAGGAGTATATTATACAGGTGAAAATAATGTAAAAAACTCATATGTTATCCGATTTTCATTTGTTTTCAAGTTATAGCATATTAAAAATAAAAATTTACACATAAAAATTCTCTTAATCATAGCGTTCTTTAAATAAATGTTCAAAAATACCGCCATTGACTTCTAAACATTTTCTGCTTCGTCTACGAAGAGCGTTTGTTGCTCTCCTAATTGATTCATTTGTTTCTTCTTTAATATGGGCTGCAGTATTCTCAATTCATCTAATTAGTGCATCCCGTGTGTCCACTTTTATTTTGTAGACTTCATTTTTCATCCAGCCCCATAAACAAAAATCTAATGGTGTGAGGTCTGGAGATCTTGCAGGCCAATTAATAGGACCTCCACGACCAATCCAACGCCCTGGAAAACATTCGTCAAAATATTGCTTGACCTGACGAGCGACATGTGCAGGAGCTCCATTGTGCTGATATTACATCTGCATTCTAATATTTACAGGAACATCCTCTAGCAGGCCTTGTAATTCATTTTGTAAAAAATTGAGGTAGTTGTCTCCTGTAAGACGATTCTCCAAAATGAAAGGGCCAATTAAATAACTGTCAACCATAACACACCACACGTTTACAGAAAACCGATGTTGAAAATTGCTTTCGACTGTTGCGTGGGGATTTTCGTCTGACCATACATGATAGTTACGAGTATTATTAATGCCATCACGGGTAAATGTAGCTTCATCCGTAAAGAGTATACTCAATACAACACGATGATTATTATTTATCCATCGACAAAACTCCATACGGTTAGCGTAATCCTGTGGTTGTAGGTGCTGTACTCGCTGTACGTGATAAGGATATAAGCCTTGCTCGTGGAGTGTGTTTATCACTCTTTTTTGTGGAATTCCCAATTGAGTGGCAATTCTTTGTGAGCTAGTAGTTGCATCTTCTTTTACTAGATGCAGAATATTTTCTACTTCTACAAAACCTTGTCGAGTAGCGCGTTCAAATGTTATGAAAGCACTGGGAAGCTTACCAGTCTCGCACAATTTGTTGAAAACTCTAATAAATACGTTTTTATCAGGATGTCTTCGGTGTGGAAAACGTTGACGATATTCTTCAGCAGCAGCTGTAGCATTTCCATTACAGAAACCATAAACAAACACCATATTTGCATATTCTAAATTTGAATAAGTATCTGGCATTTTGCAACACTAACAATCACAAATTCGAAATTAAACGTTCAGTTACTGTTCACTGTACACTGACAGTTCATCCAAACGTCAGAATTATCAAATGCCTTTGAGCCTTGAACATATGGCATACTTTGATAATGTTAAAATTCAGAAGTGGAAAACTAATATATTCCTAGAGTTTGATGCGCTCCTCCCGACTCACCCTGTATATTTATTCCGATAACTGCTAATCTCAGAACAAAAACTACATGCTGCTTCAGTTTTTTTATACCTTGGTTGATACTGGCAGATTTACAAAAATTCACCACAGGTATCCCGAACCGGGTCATAGTATCCTGCCGTGTGATCGTAGTTTTGGATTGATAGAGCTACAAAAAAAGAAACACGACAAAATTTATTTGCCTCGTGACTACATAAACATCATTCAGGGTTCCAGCAAAAATTTTTTGGTTAAACAGGTAACTCAAGACATGTTACAGAACTTTAAAGATCACTTGAAATCATCCTTTGTGTTAAATCCTTCAAAGAAAAATAATAAATTAATCAAAATACAGAATAATTTATTACGAAAAACAGGATGCAACGACTATAGAGTGTAGTGAAACTGTTGGAACGCCAATTTTTTGCAAATTTGACATCAAAAACAAAAAAGTCTTAGATGCCCCATCGCTTCCAACTAATGATCAATATTTGTACCCAGAAAGAAGAAAATTAAAACCAAAGAAATTTCAGCACGTGATGAGCTTAGCTAAAGATTACGTACCACAATGCGACATTTGGTTCTACCAGGAGATAGATAATATTCACCAAACTTTCCAGGAAGAGAATCATGTGACATCAGTGTCGAAATTTAGCAGCGATGAGTAGATTGTTTTCTAACGAATTTAGTGAAAATAATATAAAACCAGTTGTAAAAATATTCTTGCGTTTTACTTTTATCTCAAAATGCCATTTATTTTTCCTTTATTGGATTTAAATACATATTTTTTTGACGTTTCCTTCACAAAAACATCAATTTTTTTCCCATATTTTTTTTAAAAAATTAAACTTTTAAACCAAAAACTATAAAGAACGTTCTTTGAAAACCACCCTAACATTGTGTATGCAACGAAAAAAGCAATGAAGTCGAATTTTGTGAATGAGCAGTTTTTCCTATTTTCTCAACATTTTAACTTTCTGGACTTGCACGGTTATTGCATTGGACCCCTCTCAATTGCAACAAATATTGACATCAACTATAGTATACATTTTTGACTTTGGCATGTTTTTGTTTAGTTATATAAACTAACCTCACTGGAATATGAAACAATTATCAATGATCTATGTACCATTATATTTTTTAATGGTAAATTTTCCCTAATTTTATTGGTATAATGAGGAACCTGATGTGGAACCTTTTAGGTTTTAAGGATCCATTGAATTAAACAAGACCTAAAAAGTTGAAAATGTATAAAAATATTGTGAGAAGCTATAAATGGTAATAACAATGACTAGAAACCGAGGTTGTCAGATAGTTATTGGTGGGGCGAGCTTAACTTTTGCCATCCACTAAAGCTGTCACACAAAGTAAGAATGACATGCGTGATACAGGTGAGAAGGATAGTATATAGTGTGCATTACTACACCCGATTCCTTAACTAAGTTGGTATTTCTGCTTAGTGGTAAAATGAAACACCACTGACATATACTCAAGAGTCAAGCGATGTTAAAAGCACATAGTTTTATGCAAGTACACTCAAAGCTTGTGTGGGACTGTTTGGAAGCTGGGTAATTAAAACAGACCTGACTTAGCTTGAGTACCAGGCCACAAAGGACATAAGGGCAATGAAGAGGATGATTTATTAGCCTGAGAAAAAGCCTCAAAGGCTCCTTTTGGTTTAGAACTCTCTGTGTAGTTACAAAGATAACCATCCAAACATGCACCAAGCATTGGGTATTAAAAAATCTCACTTGCAAACTTTTTTGCAATGATTTGTAAAGTGTAATAATGACAGCAATTTCTCTTGCACTCAACAGGAATTGTCGCAATTGTACTAGCAACAATGAAAATTGAGAAATCTTAGAAAAACGTTTGACGTTTGTCTCTGGACATGGCTTTTTAGTTTTTAGCCATCTAGTGGCATACTCAAAAGAATTCCCATCAATTTTTCAGTATTTCTTTTAAAAGCTGTGCGACTGACTGTCTCTAAGATATAGCCTTCCGCACCTATTTGACTGCCCTATACAAGACAAACAATAATTTATTGACATTAATATCCCGATTTACCTAAAACTTTATTGTAGAAAATTCCCTAGAATTAATTAATTAATTTTTGGGTAACGATCGTGTATGCATTTTACCTTATGTAATAAAAGTGATGAAAAAAACAATATAGTGCTTACTCACAAAAAAATTGTGATATACAAAACGAATTTGAGATACATATTTACATCCTTGTATGTAGATAGAAATATCACATTAATAAAAACATCAATCAGTCAAAATTTTGCATCATGGATTTTGTTTTACCTTGCTACAATATAAAAAACGATAAAGAATAATTAGTAATCAAACAAAAATGTAGTACCATACTTCTGCAAAAAAATGATTTTAAGAAATATACTTATTTAATGACACATTTTGGTTTATTTGTTGTTTAGAAAATTTACTTTCCTCATTCTATTTAAATTAAACAAATTTATGATTTTTAAAATAGTACGAGATAAGGCATTTGAAAGTTCTTCCTGCATCTGCTATTTTGATTCATAGTTCACATAAAAGATAGTACAAAAACCAATAAATCATATCGAGGGCCACAATGCAGGACCTTTTGACTAACATTTCCACTGAAAATTATATTTTAAGATAATCTCGTTTAAAACATTTAGCTCCAAGTATTTCAATTTTTGAACAAAACAGGTAACTATTAGTCCTATTATAGAGTAAAATAGATTGTTCAATGCATTTTGTGATTCGTTTTTCTTTATCTCCTGAAAAATGTTGATTTTGCGACTTACAAGGTCCTGCCTTGTGGCCCTCGGTAACTAGGTTGCTAATCAATTTCCTTACCCTAACATCGATTCCATATCAATTGGCGCCCAACGTGAGGCGAGATATGAATTGAGAATATCATAAGGTAATCATTTTTGAGAATTAGTAAGGCCCTTTTTACATGTTTTTATGCCAAATACGGCAGCAAGTGAAATTGTGTGAAAATTTTCAGTTTAAATTAAAATTTCATTTTTAAATAGTAATCTGTGCGATTTTGATTTAGATTAAATGAAATTTGAGAGGGGGAACAGGATTGATTCAGGTGAAGGTGTAGATGAATCAGTTAAATAGTAGAAGAGCAGAAGGTGAAAAGGATGATCAAATTAGGATTATGATGGAAATGATGAGATTAACAGAGTAGGAATATGAATAATAATATGAAGAAATCAATGAAAGAGAATAGGAATGTTAGTGAAACTATAATGAGAGCAATGTTCGAAAATATAAGGAAATAGGAACGTTAAGCCTTGTTCAGGATAGGAGCGTGACGATGTGATAAGAGTTGCGTCGAGCAACGCGTCGTTGGTAAAACCTAGTGTTACCAAACACAAACGATCAGGGTGAGAGTGACCATCGATCCGATATCTGAAATATAAATCGCGTCGCTCGACACAACGCTATCGCATCGCCACGCTCGCGTCTCCTACTCTGAACAAGGCTTTAGGGGAAAAGATTGAATAAGATAGGGATAAAGTGACTAAGAAAATAGAGAAAATAAGGGAAGATTGATAACAGGATAGAAAGCATGAAGAGTAGAGATTGGATAAAAGTAGAATAGAGTTGATACAGGAAATAGATAAAGTGGCCACAGGTAGAGATTAAAAAAATACCAAAAAGATGTCGGAAAAGAAATTATCAATAAAATAAAGGATGACAGGTATAGTAAAAATTCTAATTAAATGAGTGAAAGGCATGTCAGAAAGCAGTGATTTCTATGGAAGAACGGATGAACGAGATAGAGTGCTAAGGTGGCAAGAAATTTAGTAGTTTTTGTATATTTTATATTAAATATATTTTTTCAAAATAACAGACGAGGTAAAACTTTCTAAAGCCCGATCATATAAACTGGCATTGAGAATTAATGTTGGCTTTAGAAAAAAATTATTTAGATATTTTTGCATCGCATTAGTCTGAATTTGGTTATATATTTTTTTTACAAATTAGATATCTACTGGGTTTTTAAATTTAAATCTACATTATATTTTTTTATTTATAAATAATAATACACTATTCGATTTCTTTTCCCTCTTACTTTCTTATAAATTAAACTTACCAATCAAATTTTATATAAAACTTTATTAAATACTATATTTAATAAAATCGGTGATATTTTTTTTAAGTTTTAAATAAATATCACTCAACTATGTACCTACCTTGCAGTAATGTTATGTAATTGATAAGAATTCCGAAGTTTATAAAATACAAGAAGTGCCATGCTGATTTTTATAAATCAATGTTTTATTAAAAGATCGTTACATCAAATATGAATTTGATAGTATGTTCGATTTCCATGGACACATTCCCTTAAAACTTCCACCCTATCGTCCAGATTTGAATTCCATTGAGATAATTTGACGGACAGTAAAAATAGTAACCCAACTTTTAAATTGGGCAGATTTTTCTATAAAACAGCGTAAGATGAACTCATGAAGAATGCTCTAAAAGACTGGAGGAAATATAGTTGCCATGTCATATAAATTCAATTTAAAAGTGAAATGATTATGAATCGAGTACACCGACACAATGGTCATAAATGGTTTTAATGAAAAGCGGTAAAATTTGGAGACCATTTAGAAAACGGGATAATATTAGGGGTAATTTTGGGTAAAAGACAGATAATTTTTGGAAAAGTAGTAATATGAAAGGCAAACGTATTAGATGGGGTAACATGACCAAAATATACAGAAGGAAAACTTAAATATATAACAAAATAATACGAGGGCACTTTCACTCGAGAAAACTACTCCTCTGATTATGTGCATCGCCAGGTATTAAATTATGTCTAGCACGAAAGAGACAAAAAGTGGAACCAACAGAACCGAATTTAAACGTCATCAGTTTTCGACTAGGTATCTAAAAAAATCAGCATGGCTTTTGTACTTTAAGAAAATTACTGTCCTAAATCCGATTTTTCACAGTATATGCAATAAATTAAGGGGACAAACCTTCGTCGACCCAATCTCTATAATCTTGTCGTTAACAGATCATAAACATTGTTAAAAATATACATATTTTTAACCACAATATATATGTTTAACCATTCTGTGCAGGCACGAGCCAATAGTAACAAAATATTATTTAAAACTTAGTTACACTAGATGTAACAAATCATAAGCCGAAGATTCGAGACGCCAAGTTTCACACAGGTGTCCGAACAGTTACTTCACTCGATATCAAGCCACATAACATTCATTTATTCAATTTTGTGAACTTTAATATTCTTGAGTCGAGCACATTATCTTAAAACAGTCCACAAGACTCAGGGATTCATCAGATGAAACCACAAAAAGAAGTAAATCATAATGAACCAGCGAATAGAAAAAAACCTCTATTCAAACATAGAACTCCTTAAATATTATAAATTAAACCAGTACATCACATCAACAGCTGACCTAGATTTGACACATTTTACACTAGATGGGGACCAAATAAGACTAAAACAAATTCGAGAAGCCAATGGACTTGAAATTTTTCATGTCATTCAGCCCATCTCAGTCCTTCCGAAGTGTCCTCTATTATTCCACCACTAGTCACACCAGCCACTATGGCTGCCTAGTACCGTAACTCACACCTGTATATGGTCGGTGAGGATTTATAAGTGTTTCTTGATCCTCTCAATGCCCAATATTTTGATAGAGTCCACGTAGGTATCGCCGCCCTTAAGATATTCACAAACTGTACCATTTCTGTAGGTACATTTCTTCCGAAATTGGAAAACAATAAATTCTACCTTCCTTAATTAAAAAGAAAATACTTTTTTTAAATGTTTAGTATTCACCCAAATACATACCTTTTGATAATGCACTTAAGAAAATCTTTTCGTTCTCGTTCTATAAACCAATCGATTAGGTATCCAGTCATTAACGGTGCTTGCTGATAAAGCGAAAAAAATTTGTGGTAATTACCCGATCCCCAAGCCGAACGAATTTTTAATGCGAACGAAATGCAACGATCAGATTTTTCGTTGCTGTTTAAATATTTCATTATAGTCATTATATCTAAAAAAAAAAAAAAAAAATATATAGATTTTAGTGAAAATTGTGGATTAATCTAAAAATGCAACTTAGTCAGAAAATATGAAATCAAAAGAAAAAGTAAATACAGGGTGAGGCACCGGTAACGCCTCCGTGTCTGTAGAGCCTAACGCCTTTGTAGAGCCGAAACTATTTGAATTTTTTAAAATCTGTTTTCACAGAGAGATCTATTTCAGAAAAGGAAACAATTTAAAATTTATTTCAATTGTACAGGGTTCTCAAGGAAAGTGATACATATCAGTTTTTTTAATTTTATATTTGCATTGTTCTCGATTTTCCCATTATAAAATTTTTAAATAGTATGGGATTACACAGGATATTTTACAAGCTATAACCAGTTTTATAAATCGTATTGATTTCAATGACCTATATAATACAAAAGAAAATTTTAAACCAATTTTTTGGAGTTTTTCGATGTTAGTCAATATTTATGCTAATACACTATTTTTCTGAATTCGAAACAAATATGTGCATCATTTCCTCAATTTTTAATTGACCACCTTGTATCATCTTTCAAAAATATCCCAATTATGCTTTCATTTGAGATAAGCATTCCCTGTACCCAAAGTTAATAATAGTGGGAGATTTTAAATTTAAGACAAAAAGATTATTCTAAGTTTATTATATTTTTAGTTGACTTTAGGTTTGTTCCAACAACAATCTTACATGAACCAATCCACAATTTATTGTCAACGACTAATAATCGACGACCTGTCAACGACTATAATAGTCGACGACCTGTCAACGACTATAATAGTCGACGACCTGTCGAGTATTGGGGCTCAATTTGGAACTTGGATGTGTTGGAACACATTTTTTGTTGTCAAACACGCTCTGTCAATAATGTCAATGTCAAATCAAATTTAGCAATGTTAAATTTTGAACTTGGGAAATAAAAAAACTTAAAAAACTCATTAAGTTTTAAAAATTTTGATTATATGATAAGTCAGATTAATAGTGCTTTTCATTTTCTTTACTCATTATTAATAAGTCAGCAGAAAATTATCTGTGCTGTGTTCAAATAGATTTTAGTACTGGAAAAAGTGCTATTTAAAAAATGTTTTTAATATAAATGTGAAGCTGAAATACTGTGCTATAAACTACGTTGCAAAACTAAAGTAAGTGCAATTAAAAATCCACGAAATTAATGAAATTCCTAATTGAATCAAGGAATTTCATTGTGCAGTTTTTTGTTCGCTAAATATAAATGACCACTTTTTGCTAAAAATATATTTCCAGTGGTGTAGTTAAAATCATTTGAATTAATTTTAATTATCAAAATGAAATGTAATTCATGTGATAAACCGCCTGATAAAGGTAGAGAAACTTTTCCATGTGATTACTGTAAAATCGTTAAATGCAAAACATGTTTTGTGCTCACTTCGTCCGAAGTGAAAGTAATGGAATTAAAGAATGAGAGAATGTTAATTCTAGCCTGCAAGAAATGTAGGAAGGAACCTTTATGTGATATTATAGATATCAAGATAAATGCGGTGGAAGCTAAAATTACAGAAGAATTTAAAGAACTAAAGAGGATAATTAAAGAACAAAGTGAACAACTGAAAGAACAGAATGATCAAATAACGCAGTTACTAGAAATATCAGCAATAAGTAATGATAGTTGCGGTGGTACTAAAACTTATGCAGCTGCAGCAGATGCAAGAGAGGTCATTATTGTAAAGCCCAAGGAGAAACAGGAAAGCACTGTTACCAAAACTGATATTAGAGACAGTATTGATTCGACAAAAATGGCCATTAGAGTTGAGAATATCATAGAAGGAAGAGAGGGATCAGTAATCACTAACTGCAGTAATGCGGGTACAAAAGAAAAAATAAAAAATAAAGTAGAGAGTGAATTTGGCAGTAAATATCAAGTCGAAGATGGAAAACAAAAAAATCCAAAAGTTATCATCTGTGGAGTGGAAAATGAATATATAGAAGGAGAGGATGAAGATATCTTGAGCGCTCTAAAAAATCAAAATGATTTAAATCTAAACCTAGACTCAGTAATGAAAATCATAACGAAGTTTAAACAAAAAAATAGACCAAACAAGGGAAATATTATTCTCGAGGTTGATGTAGATCTAAGTAAGAAAATCTCTGATTATGGACATTTGAATATTGGTTGCTTAGCAAATGAATATTACAATATTGTCAGATACTTTAAATGTGGTAGATATGGCCATACCCAATCAACATGTCAGAATAGTATAACATGTTACATTTGTGCAAAAGCTCATTACAGCAAAGAATGTAATAATACACTAGGAAAGAAATGCATCAATTGCCTAGAAACCATCAAAAGGCTGGGAAAAACTTTGAAAACTGACCATTGTCTTGCTGATCCTGAATGTCCTTGTTTCAAACGGCTTGCAGAGTTAGAAATTAAAAAAACCAAGAAGGCGTAGCAACCAACGGAAGATAAAGAATCCACTAACGATGAAGAAAAAAGTGTGCTTTTTAGTGTGTTTCATCAAAACGTTGAATGCATATCTACTAGTATCAATCAACTAAATGTATATGTTAGCGAACTACAACCTCAATTCGTAGCAGTTAGTGAACATTGGCAAACTGTTCATAGTATTGAGGCATATCTCCTTGAAAATTACAAAATTATATCATATTTTTGTCGGTCAAACGAAGCTGCTCACGGTGGCGTAATGTTATATTCTCGATGTGATCTCATGCCCATTATAAGAAGTGACATAAATGCTCTGTCAGAAGAGTATATCTTTGAATGTTGTACTGTTGAATTTGTATTGATCTATCGGCAATATGTATTATGTATCGTTTACAAGCTCCCTACAACTAGCTTAGATATTTTCCTAAATTCATTGGACCAAACGTTGGAAATTGCCTCACAAGGAAATAACTACATGCTGGTTGCAGGAGACTTTAATATAGATATGCTAAGTAAATCGAATTTAAAACACCAGACCATGTTAAAAAACATGCTAAACATTTATGATATGAAAGTTAGTATTTGGGAACCAACCAGAGTTCCACCGACATCATCTACTTGTATTGATAACATTTATATATCTCAAACTTTAGAATACAGTGCGAATGTCCTAAATACAAATCTTTCAGATCATAAAGGTCAGGGTTATGTGTATTGACTGAGAAACAAAAGCCGGAGAATGTAACTGATGTAAAGCATTGTTTCAGTAAACAAAATTATGATAAATTTTATGAGTTACTGCAGAAAGAAACTTGGCTATGTGTGTTTGAAGTAATCACTGTAGATAGAACGTATAACTGTTTTATTAAAACTTTCCTCCAACACTTCAACGAGGCCTTCCCATTGAAGAGGGTAACGCATCAAAAACATAAAAAGAGTAAATGGCTGTCTAATTCCATTCGCGAGGCAAAAAATACTTTAAATTTATTTTCAGAATTGTACATACAAAGGCTTATTAGGTAAAGACGATTTTAACGCATATAAAAGGTATTACTCTAAACTGCTGCTATCTGAGAAAAAACATCTTTACAACAAAAAAAAATCAATGAATCAGATAATAAAATAAAGGCTATTTGGAACGTTATTAATACGGAACTGGACATGTCTAATAAAAACTTGGCTACTTTCAATGGAATTAAAATTGATGACCAAATTGTAACTTCTCCTAAACAAGCCTGCAATAAATTTAATAATTACGTCAAAACAGCTGCTTTGAAAATTCTAGGTGACCTAGATATGGACAATGTAGATATAAATAGAATACAACAACATAATCCACAATCTATATATCTAGCAGATGTGACAATAGAAGAGCTATCGAAAATAATAAAAAAATTAAAAAACGAGTTGTCAGCAGGTGAAGATGATATTCATAATGTGCTTATTAAAAATGTTGCTTCATATATTCTTGAGCCTTTATGTTACATAATAAATAATTCCTTTCAGAAAGGTGATTTCCCATCAAAACTAAAATCTGCAGTGGTGAGACCTATTCTAAAAAAAGGATATCCATTCCTTATGGAAAACTATAGACCTATAAGTTTGCTAACCAGCTTCTCAAAAATTTTTGAAATTGCAATGAGTAAACGCCTTACTGTTTCTTGCTACGAATGGAACCTCTACTCAACATGGATTCCAAAGAGGAAAATCTACAACTACAGCAATTTTTTCCTCTGTAGAACGCATTCTACATCACCTAGATAATGGCTATATTGTGCATGGTGTATTTCTAGACTTGTCAAAAGCCTTGGATTGTGTAAACCACCATACTATTAAAAAATTATACGTTATAGGCGTACGTGGAATTGCATATGATTGGTTTAAATCATATCTGAACGCAAGGTCTCAAAAAGTCTGTATGAAAACAAATAGTGGACTCTTTTTCTCAGAACAAGAATCGATACAATACCACAAGGAAGTATCTTAGGTCCTTTGCTATTCCTCCTCTACATTAATGACCTATCAAATGTGATAAGACTTGTTTTCTGTAACACTAACAAATTATGCAGATGATACTATCATTTTAATAGCCAGTACCGATTATGAAAGTCTGAAACAAGATACCATGCACATATCATCAATAACGGCACAGTGGTTTCTAAAAAAATTCTTAGTATAAAAATGTCCAAAACAAATTGTATCCCGTTTAAACACAGCAGAAATAACGATTATGAAAATACTATAAATCTAAACAACATGGAAATTAATTATGTGAGGTCTGCAAAATTTCTTGGTGTGATAGTAGATGAGAATTTGGGATGTTCTTGTCATGTGGACAATCTCTGTGGTAGGCTTAGTAAGAGGTGCTTTGCTCTGAAAGAATTAGCTAAAGTTGTAAACCAAAACACTTTGAGATCTGCCTATTTCGGACACTTTTATTTCATTATGTGTTACGGAATCATCTTCTGGGGAGGTTCTTACAATTACGTAGTCTTTGTGATACAAAAAAGAGTATTGAGAATATTAACTGGGTTGAACTTTAGAGATTCCTGTCGACAATCAAATCTGATGACGGTGGTTGGGGCATATGTATATTTTTGTGTAAATTTTGTAATTGAAAATCAAGTTTACTTCAGAGAACATATTTTTGGTCATACACATAATACACTCGGAGTAGACAGTTTTGTAGTACCAACGCATAAAACCCCACTATTTGAAAAAGGATGCTATTTTAAATGCATACAATTTTATAATATGTTTCCACGCTATATAAAAAATATTAAAAATGTAGACAGATTTAATTTAACCATTAGAAATATCTTAATTGATATTGAGCCCTACTCACTAGATGATGTTACAATCTTAAATATTTCAAATTCATGTAATAAGTTAGGATTAGAAATAAGATAGGATCCTTTTTAGCTGTTTTGTAGTTTATTTTTCTTCTTTTTCTACCTATCAGTATTAATTTTCTGTGGTGGTAAACAGTATGATTGATGTAATTACCAATGGCAAATTATGGCACTATAGGTTTTGCTAGGTTTTCCTCTAGTCTTGGTAAATACGCCATTCTTACTCGGTAAGTCGACCTAGCTCGCACATTAATAATTAATTATTAATAACACTACTACATCTTGCAGTTGGTATTTTTGCATCATCTATTTTAATTTTTAGCTTTATATTTATGTAATATTTAGTTATGGATATTGACGTGTACAACACAATACACTTTGTATATTGTCCCTAGTACAAATAAAATAATTTGAATTTAATACAAGTATATAATCATAGGCTATACATAATGATAATGAATGAAAACGAAATCATGATCGATAATAGTATAATAATCTTTGGTTCGAGACAACGTTCGATACTGTCAAAACAAATATAATTCCGAAATTTCCAGAGTTGGTCGTGGTTTATTTACGAGCTCACTTTTGCGCATGTTTTGACAATGCCTTCATATTTAGACCCAGGAACTGACTTGACAGTACAGAAACTGGTTTGTGATTAGGTTTGGGTGTGTTGAAACTTTGTACAGTTTTGCGTCCGAAGTTTGTTGGAACACCAATTCTGGATTGCGCAGGATCCCGACAGTACATAAACCAATTTGCTATTATGTTGGAACAAACCTTTTTAAACCCCAATACTGACAGTTCGTTATTACTAATGTCATTAGTGTTATTTTAAAAAATTCTTGTCAATTTTTTAACATGACCTTTAGTCGTGAATAAGAGAAGTATTGCAAATGGTAAATAAAAAATAAATAAAATCTGTCAAAATAACATTTAATAGTTAGAATAATGTGGGTATTTTGTGAAGTTTTTGGTTGCTTTTTTCTTTCTTTTTTTACCGAATGTAACAGTCTTATTAAGTATTGTCAAATACTTATTCAGTCGATAATAAATTACAGCTGGTAAAATTCTAATTACTAATAATAGTCTGTTTTTTGTCATTTAAATTTAAAAACATCCCAAAATGTCAGAATATTATATTTGGAGGTTGCAAACCTGTCTGTCATGTTTCTTGCTTTATGATAGATGTCAAAAGTCTTTATTATTGTCAATTGTCATCTGAGTTTTAATAGAGTTGTCTCGTTTGAATAACGATTTTATTTTATGTATTGAAAACCATTCTTGTTTCTTAAAGTTAATAAATAAGTTAATACATCTTTGCTCTCATTCCACATTTTAACCTAACACAAAATTATTAATTTTAGGTATGCTAACTCAAATGAAAGTATAATTAAGATATTTTTTAATGGTGATATAAAGTACACTGGCAAATTAAAAAAAGAATAAAAAAATGAGAAAATGATGCGTTTGACCTTTGACTTACCCTGTACAGATCTGTTTTGATTTGAAAAACAGTGCATTGGCATAAATGTTGACTAATATGGAAATACTTTTACTGCAAAAAAAATTGGTTTTCAATTGTTTCTTTTGTAGTCATATAAAACTGGTTATCAAGTGTGAAATACCCTGTATAATCCCATACATTTGGGAAATGTGAGGGCAATTCCATTTCATTAAAAAAAAAACAAAAACTAACTTTGATATGTATCAGTTTCTTGGCCAGAGATGCTAGCTGCGAGCTTAGTGTGCAACCACATACTCGCAACAGTTAAGCAGTGATCTCTCCGGTCACGTCGTAGATGATGACCACTGGGAGGTTCCACCATGGGCCATGTCACCATGGAACTCAGACTAGCAGTTAACCATCGACGACGTGGAATGAATGACGATGAATGATGGGAGTGAAATGCGAATGTGAATGAGAAAGTAGTAGGACCTTCAAATGGTGGTACAATAAGCCGCCGGCTGCAATGCCGCCAAGCTACAGAACGGGGTTCGAAGGGTGTAAAACTAAAAAAATGACTTTCCTGGAGAACCCTGCATAATTGAAATTATTTTTAAATGGTTGCCTTTTCTGATGTAGAGCACTGTTGAAATAGATTTTACAAGAAAGCAATTCGTTTTGGACCTACAGACCGAGCCGTTACCGGTGACCTAGATAAATGAAAAAAAAAAAAGGCCAATTTAAATCTCTAAAAAACAAATAAAAACAAAAAAATAAAACAAAACAAAATTTAAAAAAAAAACAACCAAAAAAACAAAAAAAAAACAAAACCCAAAAAAAAACAGAAAAAAAACAACCCAAAAAAAAACAAAGAAAAAAAAAACAAAAAACAAAAGGCCAATTTGAAAAACTAAATATATATATAACGGTTAAAGTGTTTACTTGGCTAGTTTATAGACTAGCTGGATAGTATACAAACTATCCAAATGTCCTGCTATTTTGATGGAAAATCATATTTCTACTAAAATAGCTATGAATATTGGTTGGTTTGTATACTAACCAGCTAGTTTACAAACTATACAATATTTATCGCCATAGTACAAACCACAAGAAAAGTACACACATTAACCGACATTTTTGGCTAGTTTACAAACTATCAACAGTATTTGGATAAAGTGTGAACTAAATATTCGTAGTAATACATAATAACCAGCTCGTCGGTTAGTATGTAAACTAACCAATTCTCTTCGGTTAATTTATTAGAAAAGTGAGGTTATAGTTATGGCAAGTGTGTGTTATTATTGTTTACTACTGTGGTGCCTTGTGAAATTTGTTTAAAAAGAGGTAATTAAAAATTAATCAACAGCAACAATTTGAAAACCTACTTTTGGAAGTTTACGAACAAAAGTCGCAAAATTCAAAAAAATTAATGAATGACAGTGATTAAAGTGAACTTTTGCAATTTATAAAAAGAATACGCGAAACTGGACCTAACACGAGTAACAAAAATTATTATTACGTGGTAAATACTTATGATTTATAGAGAATCGATTCATCTTATGTAATTTTACATAAAAAATCTGAAAAGATTATTTTACGTTTGAGTGAATGTTATGATGCCATTAAAGCTACCCATCAGGGAACTGGGCATGGAGGTCGTCAGGCAATAACATAATTATTAAATAAAAAGTATTATAACAATACAGGAAACGGTTAAATTATTTATTGAAACTTGCGAAACATGTCAGCTCAAACAGATCAAAACTAAGAAAGGTATTGTTGTGAAACCAATTGTTTCAAATCATTTAAAGGCTCGGCGCCAAATCTGTCTCATTGACTTACAAACTAGACCGGATGGTGACTTCAAGTTTATTTTTGTCTATCAAGACCACCTAACCAAATAAGTCAGGTTGAGAGAACAAAGAAGGCTAGAGAAGTAGCTGAACACCTATTAGAAGTATTTGCAGACCTAGGGAGCCCTTACGTGTTTTAGAGTGACAACGGCCAAAAATTTGCAAATGAGGTTGGTGTTTTTCCAATATGTAGGTATAGAGTGGCCAAAAAACAAATAAAATTTAATCTAAATTCCTAGAATGAAATTATTTAAACAATCAATAATCTTTATTTAAATATATGAATGAAGTACCCAAGGCAAAATCGAATAGTGGTTCAATGGATAAATGTTCACTTGCCATGCGGTCAGTCCAAGTATTTTTTAAGTTAAATTAGGTGCCAATATATTTATTTTTTCCAACAAAAATAATAATAATTTTTGTTACTCGTGTTAGGTCCAGTTTCGCGTATTCTTTTTATACATTGCAAAAGTTCACTTTAATCACTGTCATTCATTAATTTTTTTGAATTTTGCGACTTTTGTTCGTAAACTTCCAAAAGTAGGTTTTCAAATTGTTGCTGTTGATTAATTTTTAATAACCTCTTTTTAAACAAATTTCACAAGGCACCACAGTAGTAAACAAATATAAAACACACTTGCCATAACTATAACCTCACTTTTCTAATAAATTAACCGAAGAGAATTGGTTAGTTTACATACTAACCGACGAGCTGGTTATTATGTATTACTACGAATATTTAGTTCACACTTTATCCAAATACTGTGGATAGTTTGTAAACTAGCCAAAAATGTCGGTTAATTTGTGTACTTTTCTTGTGGTTTGTACTTTGGCGAGAAATATTGTATAGTTTGTAAACTAGCTGGTTAGTATACAAATCAACCAATATTCATAGCTATTTTAGTAGAAATATGATTTTCCATCAAAATAGCAGAACATTTGGATAGTTTGTATACTATCCAGCTAGTCTATAAACTAGCTAAGTAAACACTTTAACCGTAACATATATAAAAAAAAACGAAAAGAAAAATGTGAAATGAAAAAAAATGCGAAACAAAAAAAAAAGAATGCGACACAAAAAAATGCGAAACAAAAAAAAAAGAACGAAATCAAAAAACAAATTAACAAATAAAATTTAATTTTAATCCTATCAAACATGAAATCAATGTACATTATAAAATTTTAAAAATGCAAATTTTAATTAAAGACCGATTTCATAATCATTATTAAAATGTCCATTAAGTAATGATGCCAGTAAGTCCATAAAATCTTGGTCCCAATAGTCAATATTTAATATTCATTATGAAATCGACCCTTGATAAAATTTACATATTTCATGTGTGAGTAGAACTAAAACTGAAAAATCTCGGAAATTAACTGTTCTACCAGATATCAACCGCGAGTGACCAACTGTGTGAGGAATAATTATAAATCTTAACTTTTATGAAATATAGCGTGTTCAAAAAGTAAGGAATAAAATTGTTTTCTTAACCCCTGATTCTACCCCAATGGGTTATCGTAATTTATGGAAATAGAGTGTGTTAACTAATAATTACGAATAACTCACATATACATATTTTTAAGTTTAAGTCTTTACCATAAATAAGGGAAGATATTTAGAAAACTATGATTTCATGAAATTCACTTTAACACCCTGTACAATGAAAACTGGGACGTTCACAGAAAAATTATATTTAGTTTTTACTAATCATTAGTTAAGATCTACAAGTACCTCAGTTTACTAGACTTTATTCTGAAACATCCTGTATAAAAGAAAAGAAAGCAAACAAAAATTTAAAAAAATAACGAAAAAATAGAGGAAACGAAAAAAGGAAACGATAAAAGGGAAAGAAAAACCTACCATGTTGTTTGAATTCCTTATTCAAACCGGGAATTCCGTATTTGAACAAGCAAATATGGAATTGCGTGTTCGCAAAGTCCTTATTCGAATACAAAATACCGTATTCAAACAAGGATTTCCGTATTCAAACAAGGAATTTCGTATTAAAACAAGGAATTCCATATTCAAACACAGAATTCTGTGTTAAGCATACAATTTCAGAAATAAAAAAGTGCTCCTTCTACGCTGCCGTAAAAAAAAAACAAAAAAAAAAACAAAAAAAAAACAAAAAAAAAAACAAAAAAAAATAAGAAAAATAAAGAAAAAATTAAACCAGAAAAAATAAGTGAATAAATTAATTGTACTAGACAAATGTAACAGAAAATATTAAAATTAGAACTCACCTAAAGTATTCTTTGTGAATATGTAATAGAGGATCCTATATGCGACAAATTCATTTCTATTCTCGCCTCCGATTTCGTTATATAACATTTTTAATTGCGTTTGACACTGATTGAATTCCTCGTGATCGCCCTTTTCTAAAGCGATTCGCGCATGCGTTTCATAAACTTCTACCGTGAAATCATTTCTAACACCTTGCACCTGGAAATTAAATTGTCATATTAACCCAAAAACGATCTAAAAATTAAAGTTTTAGCACAAAACTAAAGTGTCTCCGATCCACTGTGGTCTATTGTAGTGGTAGAAATTATTCTAGAAATATATTGGCAATTCGGAATTTAGTATTCAACTTCTGGATTTTACGGGTGCTTTCAAATAAAATCTGAATTTTTTATTGAGAATTGGCATCTAAACGTAGTTTTTTGCCACAGACTTTTGTAAACTGAGTAATTATTTATATTTTCTTTAATAATTAAGTTATATATTTTCTCATCAAGTAAACTTAATAAAATAGAAATACTTGATGAAAAAAGGATATTTAGTGAAGAATGTTTTTTAAGAAAATCTGAATTATGAGAATTACGGAGGTTACAAGAAAAAATGAGGTGGTTGATATCAGCAAAATCAGAATTGTCGCATTGACAGAAAGGCGATATATTAATACCAATTCTGGAAAGGTGTGATGGAAAACCCCCATGATTCAGTTTCATTATTATTAAAGTCATACAATAATACCTAGACATTTTAAAATTTGTAAAGTGGGGAATAGATTTTGGAAGAACAGGATGAATAAATGTATACGGGTTATTTTAATGAGCAACAAAGTGTTCCCAAAGTTTCTCCCAGCTTGATCTAGCAATTCATTTCATTACATGAATAATGTCCTGTGGAGAATGAATATTACTAATAGTTGGAAGAAAAATGGATTTTTTAGCAGCTAAATCGACTTTTTCATTTCCAACTATCCCTTTATGACTTAAACCAAATGAAAACGATCTTGATTTTAGAATTATGAAGAGAAATGAGACTGAATAATTTCTCTTATAATAGGATTTTTGTTAATATTGCAGGAATATTTAGAAATTGAAAGTAAAACAGATCTTGGGTCTGAAAGAACAACCGATTTGCTTTCTCCACAGCTTTTTATCCAAATGAGTGCTTGTAAAATTGTAAAAGCCTCCGTTGTATAAACAGATGAATAATTTGGTAAACGAAATTGAGAAATAAAGTTTTCATTTTCCACATAAAAATCGCATTCTGTATCTTATTTTCCTTTAGACCATCGCAAAAATAGTATTAACTGTATCTAGCGTTCCCACTACCGATTTTATGATTATATTATTAATTTTAGGGGAAGTATTAAACTCAGGGAATAAGATTGTTGACTTAAACAATAAGGAGAAAAAATTAAACTATATAGGCTTCAGCCAAAGGTGGATTGTTTTTCAATTTCCAATATTTATTGGTTAGGTTTTCAATATTCTGGATAAAAGAAGAATTTAGTATTTTTTCAGAAAACATTTTAAATGTAACTAACTTTTTACATGCTAGAAAATATCTTTGTAAGTGAAGAGGAGGCTCTTGTGTTTCCGCAAGAACCGCTGGGGCTGGGGAAGATTTAAAAACACCGAGACATACGAGGACTGTCTAAAAAGTATCCGACCTTTGGCTAAAAAAAATATTTCGAATAACGATCCTTCCACTGCTGGAAACACCTCTGGAAGTCTTCTTTTGGAATGGTGTTCAGCTCCGTCGTCGCGTTCCGCATTATCTCTTCTCTACTCTCAAAACGAGATCCTTTCAGTGGTGTCTTCCACCAGAAGTCGCAAGGATCCAGGTCTGGAGAGTAGGGAGGTTGGCGAACGGTTGTAAGTCCATGTTTGGCTAAGAAAGTGTTAATTAGTTGGGATGAATGTGCAGGGGCGTTGTCATGATGCAAGTTCCAGTTGTTCGCCGTCTACATGTCTGGTCTTTTGCGCCGCACTGCGTCATTGAGTCGCCGGAGAACATCTTGATAGTACCCCTTTGTCACTGTTTGTCCTTCCGGTGCGTATTCGTGATGCAAAATTCCACGGACATCAAAGAAAACAGTCAGCATCACTTTGATTTTGCTTCGCACCTGACGCGCTTTCTTCGGCCTTGGAGAATCGGAATGCTTCCATTGCGACGACTGTCTTTTTGTTTCTGGGTCGTACCCGTACACCCATGACTCATCTCCAGTTATCACGGTGTTCAGAAACCCAGGATCAGTATTGGCGGTGTCCAGAAGGTCTTGTGCAATGTCAAAACGAAGATTTTTTTGTTCCGGCGACAACAACTTGGGTACGAATTTCGCAGCCATCCGGTACATGTTCAAATCTTCACGCAAAATTGCATGTGCAGTATCTTTACTCACTCCAACCTCTTCTGCAATCTCCCGCACTGTCAAACGACGATCTGCCATTATCAAATTTCGCACCCTTTCAACATTAGCTGCACTCCAAGCAGTTTGGGGCCTGTCACAACGCTGCTCACTCTCCGCTGATGTGCGGCCATCTTTGAATCGGTTGAACCACTCCTTAATTTGTGTTACATCCATCGCATCTTCTCCAAACACCTGCTGAATCTTACGAATTGTTTGGCTTTGAGAATCACCTAGCTTTTGACAGAATTTGATGCAGTATCTTTGCTCAATTCGTTCAGTCATCTTGCGAGAAAACTAAATCCGACGAACACTAAGAACAGAACCTTACTTGGTTACCAGCAGCCAGCGACTTGCACAAGCGAACGCGGTGAAAAAATTCAAGCATGCGCACTAAGGTTCCTCCTTCCACCGTGCACAATGGAGCCGCCTTAGAATCACTACTTTGCGCGGAAAAAATTAAGGTCAGATACTTTTTAGACAAGCCTCGTAATTTGACTGCTTTATCTTGCATACAATCTAATAACTTAAGGCTTGAGTTCGCAGCTGATCCATATAGTATGCACCCATAGTCGATGATTGATCGGATGTAAAATCTATAAAACATTAACGACGTTGTTGTGTCTGCACCCTATTTAAATTTTGTGACATTTAAGAATAGTAATGCCTCTCACATTTGGATAAAGTATAGTCAATATGCCTTTTTCATGTAAGCTTATTGTCTAAGACAATTCCTAAGTATTTGAAGGGACTTACTATTGGACGAGATATTGTATTAAACTTAATGACTTCTCCTGTAATCAGCCTGTGACGGGTACAAACCATCACACCTAATTTATTTGCAGCTAGGGAGAAACCATGAATTAATAACCAGCTTGTAAGGCAATATATGACATATTTAAGATCTACAACACAATCGTGATAAGACTTACTGCTGAATAAATACATAAAACATCCGCGTACTGAATAGACTTAATCGGTTGATCGAAGATCTCTTGCAAGCTTGCAGTGTAAATATTGAAAAGAGAGAGACTAAGAACGGATCGTTGAGAAATACCCTGGTTGACAATTCTATGGCCATGCAGAAGGTTATAGTGATCTCTGATATATACTTTCCCGTTTCTAAATAATTCAATATTGGCAGAGGCTTTTGTATCAAAACCATCAAAACCGTAATAGGAGTTTTGTTTGCAAGATGTTCAAATCAACTGACTGCATCATATGCCCCTTTTAATCTAAAAAAAATACACTTGCTTTGTATTCATTTTTTGAGAATGAATATTGAATGTGATTAACTGAGTACAGGCGTCCAAAGTACCTTTAGGGTATGGTCCGTTATTAACCGAAATATAACTTAGTCGGTCCAAAACTAACAGATCTGCTTGACATTTCTGAAAAATCGGTTAAATTAGGGACGTGGTTACCTGAAAATGGTGACTTAAACGTCAATTCACTAACCGCTATATTTTTAGGGTTACTATTAAGTTGAATGTCAATATGTCACAAAAGTGACGTAAATCCCGAGCGTAATCCTAATGTATGTTATGTTGATAATGGGGTGTTAATACACTGCGACCTAAAAGATCTATTGTGCCCCCTTCTGTCGCCACTGCACTAAGGAAATGTCTCAATGCCTATAGCGACCCTTCCAATCCTATTTTCTCAAGGAAGTGTAGGATTTGAAGTGGCTTCAAGTTAGGTAAGTCTCCCTCTTCTATTTGATATCCTCCTAGATATAGTGCCCTTGGATTCTGGGGTGCTACACATTCAGTTAGGATGTGAATGGAGGTTTCGTCCTCCTCCTCACAGAATCTGCACTCACTATCCTTTACTACTCTCAGTTTACTTAGGTGTCCTTTTAGTCGGCAGTGCCCGGTAAGTATCCCTGTTACAATACGTAGCCTGTTCTTGCTCAGGCAGATGCAGGCTTCCGATCTTTTTTGGTTATATTCACCCAGAAGTATCTTGGCCTGTCTCAGCCCCAAGAGATTGTTCCAATTATCGGTTCTTCTACTACCCAATTCTTTTTTAATCTCTTCTAATATTATGTTACTGCTGATACCGCAGAACGGCTCAGGTCCTACAAAGGGTGTTTGAGCCCCTTTCCTTGCAAGACTATCTGCAATCTCGTTACCCTGTACCCCGTTATGTCCCGGGACCCAAGTGAAAGTAACTCTATTTTTCTCGCCTAGCTTATTTTTCTCGCCTAGCTCATTCAATTGTTCTAGGCATCTCCATACCATTTTTGAGCTGATTACGTAAGAAAATCCTAATGTAACCAAGAGATTAGTTATTTTCAGGAACATCTGTCAAAAAATCCTGGTTGTTTGCGGTTAGTAGTCGGTTAATACGCTAGTTCAGTGAAGATGTAATTATGGTTCCACTGACAATTAAAGTGACAGTAAATTTTTTGAGTGCGTTTTGTTCGTTTCGTTTACCTAAATTATATCGTTTTTTTCACTTTTATAAATATATATTCCTAAAGTAAGTAGATAGCATGTATCAAATATACAATCGTTTAGTTACCAATTACATGCCTTTAAACTATTTTTTATGACCTGTAAACAATATTGTGAAATAAAATAAAAACAGTAAAAACGTATATGTCAAATTTATTGATGTTTTTGTTAAAAGTTTGGTTAGAATTAAATGTCAGTGGAACCAAAATGACATCACACTGAATTAGCGCATAACGGACCATACCCCTAGACTTACGAAATCCGTACTGGGAACTAGGTAACAGAGAGTTATGTTCAAAATACCATTCTAAACGACGTTTAACAATTCTCTCAAAAGTTTTAGCAAAACAAGATAACAGAGAAATTGGGCGGTAAGACGATGGATCGCTGGTTTTCTCATAAGTTTAAGAATTAATATAATTACTACTTCCTCAAAAGATTCAGGAATAATTCCTTGTAACCACCATTAATTAGAGATTTCAACTAAGACACTTTTTGAATTGTCTGGTAAATTTATAATCAAAGAATAAGAAAAGCTATCTTTTCCAGGAGCTGTGTTATAAGTGGTTTTAATTGCTAATTATAGTTCATTTAAAGTTATTTTGGAATAAAGGTTATTTTTATTTCCCAATTCCCTAATTACCAGTTGAGGAATAAAACTTGGATCAACAAATGGAGGAGTAAGATGATCAAATAATTTTTCAATTAGATCTGGAGCCAGAATAATTTTGTTATATTTATTTTTGTTTGAAATACTTTTAATATATCTCCATACTAAAGATATTGGAGTATTTTTGTTTAGATTACTTACAAATTTTTTCCAGCTGTTCTGTGCTTTTTGTTTGAATATCAGCTTTTTTGGCCTGCAGATTTTTAAAAAATTAAAATTGTCAAAATTCTATAGTTGCATAAAGCTATCTTTCTTCTCTTAACTAAATCGGAACACTAAGAGTCAGTCCCACCATGCTGGAAGAAACCTTGAAGGAGTAAAAGGATTGTTTCTGGCCATAGATAAATCTGCGGCTGCCATGACAGCTTCAATGAAATTTGGGAATGAAGTGAATTCAGATGATGAAGAGGTAAAAATATTGTCCAAATATGATTTGAAGGAAACCCAGTTAGCATTTTTTCATTCCAAATATTTGAAGGAAACACCTTCTGTTCATCGGGATTATTTGTAATAGTTATTAAGATAGAAAGATGATCAGAACCCATAATATCTTAAATTGTTTTCCATTCACATGTAGGTGCTAATATTGGTGAGGATAAAGCAAGCAGGAAGGCGTTTGGGGCAGAAATTCGTGTGGGAGAGCCATCATTTAAAACAACTAAATTTAGTATAAATAAAAATTTCCTAGGTTTATTCACAGCACTACATATGTTTCGGAAACATTTTTTCCATCTTTGGGTGCAGTCAAAATTTAATAAAACAGAAATATGGGGTTTCTGTTATTAAAAAAAAAAAATTTAAACTGTTTGTAATCGTCCCCAAGTTTTATTAAATTTTGACTGCTCCCGAAGATGGAAAATTGTTTCCGAAACATTTGTAGCGCTATGCTAAACGATAGAAAATAAAAACATGACCGAATAAACCTAGGAAAATTTTATTTATATAAAATTCTGCTACGGTTAGGAAATTATCCTTATTCAAATAAAATTTAGGTTAAGCTTCAACTAGATCTAAACCACTTCGATCATTACTAATACTACCCCATAAGAAATGGTGACAATTAAAATCTCCACAAATTAATACCGGTGAGTTGAATTGAGAAAAAAAGGTTTTCCCAATCAGTAGTTGAAATGTTATTTTTCGAATCATTGTATAGTGATACTATGGAAATTTTAGATTTTTCTAGTTGAACAGTAAATGCTTCAATTTTATTGTTGTAATTTTGATTTATCTGCAATTGATTGAATGTTATAGTATTGGAAACGAATATAGCTACGCCACCATACCCATCTGCTCGATTTTTTTTGAAATTAAATGAATATCCGTTAATATAATTGTTTTGACCATTTTTAAGTCTCAGATATTATATCTACATCTTTTGTTTTAATTAAAGAAGATTAGGTTTATTTTTATTTAAAGATCTTGAATTTCATTGCTTGATTGTAAGTGCATTTTCGTTAGAAAGACGATTCACTGTCGCTATTAATTTCCATTAGTTCTGTTTCATTTTCAAAATTAGGTAAATTTGAAATAAATAGGTACCCTAATATCAGAATTTAGGTTAGAAATTATATTTTAATTATCATTAATTTTGGATAAAGGATTTGATAAAAAAACGTTACAGTACAACTTCAGTAGTTCAGACACTCGCTAAAACGGACACTCCAGTAATCCGGATTGCTCTATAAACCGGACATTTTCAAAATTTTACCTCTCTAAACCGGACGTTAAAACGTTTCGCAAGAAAACCATAACAATCATTTTCCTGTCTCATGCGACGCCGACGTAAAGATTGTAGGCATTTTCGCATTCATTTTATTCCAATCAGTCGTATGTAAGACACATAGTAGTCTTCTGTTGGAAATGGCTCCAAGTAAAAGGCCCCACAAAACATTAACACTCAGCAAAAAATGTGAAATATTAGACAGTCTAGATAAGTCTGGAAGTATCCGTCAAACGGCAGCAAATTTTGGAGTGCCTAGATCCACAATTTTTGATATAAAGAAAAATAAGGACAAAATAAGAAACTTTGTGTCAAAATCATATCAAGGGACAGGTATGTGCTTAATAACTTTTTGTCATTGCAAGAATAGGTAGGCATACTCGAGCGGATTTTTTAAGAGATCTGATAAAATTCGGAATAAAGGTCTATGCCCACTATACCGTACCATACTATGACCGTGCCCGGACCTGATTTTTTTGTATAGATTCAAATGAGGATGGTGTTGGTCGATGCCGGGCCGGTCTAGTGAGCCTTTGTTTCATTTAAATCTATACAAAGAATATTTTTCTGCCTATGCCGATACGGTCTCGGTCATAGTATGATCCGGTGTAGTGGGCATTGGCCTTGAGTCCCCTAAAATATTCCATCGTGTGTGTTGACGCAGACTCTAGGATTAGGTCAGTTGCATGTTAAAGTAAAGGCCATGTCCGACGGACCCCATCCTGCGGGTCTGATACCTAGGATACGATGTTTCGAAAATTTCGCCCGTGTATTACCACCTAATGCATAGTTAACCACAATTTCAAGCAAGCGGCAGGTGATCAGAAAAGCCGAAAATACTAAAGTTGAGGCTGCTTTATACAGTTGGTTTTTACAACAACGAGTTGCTCACGTATCTGTTTCTTCAGATCTTTTAAGAACAAAAGAGAAGCACTTTTATGAACGCATAACCCAAAAAGATGATTTTCTGGCTAGCTCTGGTTGGCTCGACAAATTCAGGAAACGACACCGTATTCGATTTTTAAAGGTTTGTGGTGAGAAACTTTCGAGTGATGTGAACGCCTTTACCCCATTTCAAGAAAAGTTTAGTGCTGTGGTCCAGGAAATGGGCTTAACAAAGGAACAGGTGTATAATGCTGACAAGTCCGCGGCATTTTGGGGAGTGTTGCCCGATAGTCAAGAAAAATCAGCTTCAGGCAGAAAAATCTCCAAAGACCGTGTAACCTTCATGCCCTGTTGTAACGCTGAAAGCACACATAAATTACCACTTCTGGTTCTCGGCAAATCAAAAACACCCAGAGTTTTTAAAAATGCTAAGCTACCCGTTGTGTATAAAGCAACTGGCAAAGGATGGCTGACAAGACCTGTATTTATAGAGTGATTTAAAACATGTTTTATACCTAGTGTCAAAACATTAAAATTTGATTTTTTTCTCTAAAAAGGTCGACTTTAGAGCGTATGACCAAGAGTACCTTTTTTTGTGTAGAAAACATTGGCGGTTCAAATGGGCGTCTCAAAACCGTACTTTTTCCAGTGGCGTAGAATTTTTTTTTTTTTCAATGTCAACACCCTGTATCTCGAAAATGGTGCATTTTAGAGGGTAAGTTAATAGTTCATATTTTTGGAAGAGCTATCTAGTCCTGAAGTCCTGCGCATATATTATGAAAGACCCTGTATAAGCAGAAAATATTATTTGCATTACAGGTAATATTTTCCTCATGAACCGATGTGCAAATTTTGCATCTAGCTTCTTTAGCCTTGCATAATTTGGATGTCCGTATCTCAAACAACGCATACACTGGATTACTGGATGAGTATATTTTTCGACAGGGAAGTGTGATAAATTTATTTTGACCGACTGGGGAATTGAGTTGCCTAAAAATGTAACAATAATCATTTGACGCGGAACATATTGTACATTACCATCTGAATCTATGATTTTCCTTCTCTGCACGTTAACGACTTCCTTCTTAGAGTTAATGAATGATTTAAGATAAACTTCGTCAAAAAATGTATCAACTTCTCGAATAACACCTTTTTTTAAGTAAAAAATTTTGGGATATAAGCGATAAGATTGTTACGTTTAATACAATCATGGTTAATAAGAGAATTTGCAATTGAATAAGTATTAAAAATTACTTTTAACTCTATTTCTACCTACTGATTTTATGTCCAAAATGTATTTTTAATACTAGATTCGAAAAAAAAATAATGACCTACACGAACGGGAAATAATCTATAATCGAATTAAATTACCGGTTTTGAGCTTACATTAAATTGTAATTAGATGAAACAAAATGGATTCTATTTTGAGGTGATCTTTTCGAAAAAAAGGCAAAACCAAATGTAGCAGTTTTTCGAAAGTGCCGAAATTTTGGATTTTGTCAATTTTTCAATTTTGCGCATGCGCATGTCGCAAATAAATCAATATTTTTAAAACGCAGTTTACGACATTTGAAAGCTTAAAAAAAATGCTAATTTTTATGTCTCCTGAGAAATTTTGATCCGATGCACCGTTCTCGCGGTATGAACGATTGGAATTTGTTTAGTATTTTGAGGCGGCGAAGGTCGAAAAATTGAATTTGTTAAATGTTCAAACACTAAATTCTTCATAACTTTGGTAAAAATTAAGATATTTGAAGAAACAAAAATTCGTTTTGAACTTAAGGGATGTGACTATTGATTCCCAGAAGGGGGCAAGAGAAATCCCAAAATTGGGCATATGGCGGAAGGGCAAAGTGTACCGCAAGCCTAATTTCATTGTTTGCCTATAACGGCCAAACTATTTAAATTTTTTTAATGCCACTTACAGAGCTTACTCTTAAATATGAAATCTTATACGTGTGTGAATTTTACCGAAATCGGATTATAATTGGCCAAGATATCAAACATTTTAACAATTTTTTTTCCCTAAAAACAAACTAAATTTTTTTTCGAAAGTTTGAAGTGGCACAAAAATGCCAAAAATGCACCCAATGACTCAAAACTTTTTTTTGAATACTCTATTATGTCTAGAATACGATTACATTGCGGAAAATTCTGCAAAATTATTTTATCTATTTTTTTGACCACTGTTCATTGAGTGACGACCAAAAAACACGGTTTTTGAGAAAAGTTGCCTAAAATTGACGATTTTCAGTTTTTTGGTCTGAAAATTGAGCAAACCCAAATCTCATGTCTTCTGAATGTGTATACAAAGTTTAAAGTGTGTATGTTTCTTCTAAGTTGTAGAATTCCCCCGACAAATGTCCCCATTACACGCGCTCCGCGGGATCCAAAACTCGTGCATTTCTGTAATTTGATTTTTTTGTGATTTCCAGTTTTAAATTTCTTACATACCTAAATTTATTAGGCATAAAATTATTAAATTGTATTTTACTGACTTGTTATAAGACGTTTCTTGAGTTTTGTGCAAAAAATAGAATTACCGCAAAATTAGCCGGACGTCGTATCAAGGATAGCCATGGTCTCGGCGTTCGCTATGCGACAAGTTTAAACTTGAAACGGTCATATTATTACAAATTGAATCGCTTGATAGTGTTCATCGGCATAGATTTTTAGTGTTCAGCAAGCTCTGTGTACACGTGGTTTTTCGGACTTCTTCAGCAATTTATTGAGTAAGTACGTTCTTAAATTAAGAAAATTATATCACAGTGCTATAATTTTTTTGTTTCCAGGTTGCAATGGCTGGCCTGTGTTTATTGTGTCATCAGAAACTTGCAGAGGGTGAACTTACCCCAATTAGACCGACAGGATTAAAAGGTCTGCAGATAGTCAGCAAAGAGAGGGGGGATGATTTTTTCAGTTCTTTAGACCAGGTTTTATATTAACATTACGTAGCTCGACGTTATGGAAAAGAGTTTATTTATAAAACCTGGGATGGGCATAAAAGGGCCGCGATTGACAATACCAAAAAAAAAAAGGAGGATGGAGCATCAACCGAGAAGAAAACCAGATGTTGGAGAACAAAAAACAAGCTTATCACCAAGTTGGAACTTACACTCAAGCTTAGGATTAATTTCCTAACATTTTTAAAGTTACCTTTTTGTATATTTTTTTGTACTCTTTCCGATGGCGCAGTTAGTTTCTTCAAATATATTTTTGTTAGATGTTTTCGGAAAACCCGGAGAAAATCATATGGGAAAAAAATTACGCCTTCCGGTTTCCTGCGAATTCCCGAAAAATTATGGCAGATTTCGCCGCGGGACTTATTTTATTTGAGAGCCCACAAAAAAATACGCAACTTCTCTCATGGGTACATATGTCTAACATTTATAATTTCGCCACAAATTCATCGCAAATTTCATGTTCATGATTCTAATCAAAGAAACGAAAAAACAACTTTTTGGTAAAAGCACTTCTGGCGGCGAGAAATTCCTGTGCAATGAAATTCCGAACTATTTTTGCCTCCTCTTTCGATTGGTGCATTTATTTTTACTATCAGAATGATACTTGCCCAGATAATTAGCATTTTTACCATGGAAAATTCCGGAAAACCAGGTTTTTCCTAATTTAAAAAAAATTGAAAACCAGCTACATCATTTTTTCTTTTTTTCGGAAAGATCACATCAAAATACACAAGGTCCACTTTGTTTCATCTAATTACAAATTAATATAAGCTCAAAGGGGCTTTTTTTCGTTATTTAATTGGACTATACCAATATTTTTGTCTAGATTTTCAACAAAAACAATATAAAGGCCTAAATCTTGATGACTACACGTTGACGTTTGTTTGAATGAATTGATCATCTGAATTCATGCAGCTGGGTCTGATCAAGTAATATCAATGGGATATAATTGTCCCATCTGTCAATGTCAAAATGGGAAACAGAAATATTGCTTTTCTGTTAGTATAACTTATTTTTGTGTAAAATTCATTAAAACTATTAAGTTGTCTAATAACACAAAGAAGTGGGATTCATTTCATTTTACACACTTGCTAACAAGATTAAAGGCACGCGTGAAATATTAATATTTATTAATCCCCTAAGACATTTATAATGTATAGGACAAGTGTCAAGATAATACTAAGCAAGTATAAATATAACAAACGTATAAGAAAAATCTTTTTTTATAGAATTGAAAGGGATAAAGTATAAAACAAAATTACTAGCCAGCAAAAAAGACTAGACAGATTTTACCTGTTATTTTTTTTTTGTAACATAAAAGTGAATATTCTGTAACAAAAACGAATGATAAATGTAGGTACGTACCGTTAAATCTTGCCGAACGGACTTCAGTTGATCGCAAGCATAAAAGTAGTCCTGCTTCTGCATCCACTTATCTTTGATATTCTGTAAGGATATTTTAAGTACTTCGATTGGCCGAACATCACAAGGATCAGGAGCTTTAGTCAATCGAAGAAAAGATTTCTCCAGATCATGACAAGTGCCCACAATGTGACAATCCGACCAGTCAAAGTTCACAGATACATTACTATTATCATTAAACCTATCCTCAACGGCGTTAACGCTCTGGTTTTTATCGAAGCCGTTATCGCTCGATCTCGTAGAGTTGCTGTTTTTACCGTTACTGAATCTGGCAGCCCTTTGCTGCAGTAATTCGCTATTTTCCTCGAGTTCGCTACCGAAACTCGAATAGAATTGAGGTGGCGGCTTTTTCGCTTTCGCCTTTTGCTTTTTGGAAGCTTTTCCGTTCTTGGGTTTCGTCGGACCTAGCCTCTCCGATAATTTACCTTTAGGTTTTTTTGTTACTTTCGCAGGTTTACTACCAGATTCCTCGCTGCTGGAACTCGAACTTCCGCTGAAAAAAAAAATACAATAAAATAATAGTTCTTTGCTTCTTTTGCCGTGTACAATCGGGGAAGCGTGCGAGATGTGACTATAGTTGAATACGTCTCTTATGGAAAGTAAAAAATGTCTGAAATGTCTGGATTTTCGGAGGTTTCGGGAAAATTTTAATGTATTAAGATAAATAAGCCTTTTTAATAAAAAAATTATTTTCAAATTTTTCAATAATTTAAATGAAGTCAGTATTAATTATTGGTCCATTTTCACATCACTTCTGAGGTTTTACTGTGGCGCGTTACCTTTTTAAGGGTTGGTTCGCCAGTAGCTATATACAGGGTGTGCCAATCTTGTGGAAGAGTTCGATATCGTCCTTGTTGTAAGAGATATTAAAAAAATGTTTTAACAAAATTTATAAGGTGGCTTGAGGGACACATTTTAAAATTACATAAAGGTAAACAGGAAATAGAAAATAGCCTCACTCTTACAATTTAATGTATTAAGATAAATAAGCCTTTTAATTTAATAAAAAAATTATTTTCAAATTTTTCAATAATTTAAATGAAGTCAGTATTAATTATTGGTCCATTTTCACATCACTTCTGAGGTTTTACTGTGGCGCGTTACCTTTTTTAAGGGTTGTTTCCAGTAGCTATATACAGGGTGTGCCAATCTTGTGGAAGAGTTCGATATCGTCCTTGTTGTAAGAGATATTAAAAAAATGTTTTACCAAAATTTATAAGGTGGCTTGAGGGACACATTTTAAAATTACATAAAGGTAAACAGGAAATAGAAAATAGCCTCACTCTTACAAATATATCATATTTTCATCTGCAAAAAATATTAAATGAATTAAATTTTCGTTACAAAAAACGTGACAGAAACAGCTTTTTAAAAGAAAAAGACAAAATCATTGCATGGAGATACGATAATTTAAGGAAAATAGCGGACGCAAGGAATCAGCATAAAATGGTATTTTATTTAGATGAAACATGGATTAATGCTGGATATACAGTAAAAAAAATGGAAAATTAAAAAACAAGCATTTATGGTAGGTGTCTCTTGTGGAATAAAATATCCAACAGGAATATACTCCAGATTCTTAAACCTAAACATATAATGGGCTGTGAGCAATAGTGCCAGTGTAGTTCAAACAGAGCTAACGGGGATTCTCATAGCAGCAAAAGAAATAACCAGAAACAATATCACTGGAAGGAACATGCTCATCTATACAGATAGCAGACAAGCACTACTCACCCTGAACAGACCACGAATTTACTCAGGATTAGTACTAGAATGTCACGAAGCTTTGGCCGAAGTATCCATCAACAATGTGGTCACCTTAAGATGGATCAAAGGTCACGCCACATCGAAAGGTAACCGTCTTGCTCATTCACTAGCCAAGAAAGCAGCAAACCAAATACTTTTTGGACCTGGCCCTTCTATTGGCCTGACAAAATCGGTTGACAGACCTAATCGAAGAACATTCCCTTGTGAAATTCAAGAAAAGATAGGATGAAACAAGAAACTGCAGAGTTGCCAGGGAGCTCTTAAGTTGTCCTGACAACACTGCAACAAACAAATACTTGATTATGACTAGACAGAATCTGTGCCTAGTCACAGGCATTCTGACTGGTCATTGCCAAGCATCTCCATGTCCACACGTTACAGATACAGATATACAGATGGTAGGTGTCTCTTGTGGAATAAAAATCCAACAGGAAAAGGAAATCGATTAACAATACATACACATTGGAAGCACCGATGGATTTTTCCAGATAATTTATTAATGTTCGAGTCAAAGAAAACAAAAGAAATGGATGGCCCTGTTTGAAAATTATAAAAAAAATTTATCCAATTCTGTTGTTTTGGATAATGCATCCTATCAGAGTCGATTAACACATTCAGTGCTGACGACACGGATCCGTGTCACCTACCACCTCTAGTCATGTGCGCATGACACGGATCCGTGTCTCGCGTATTTGTAAATTTAGGTTGGCCGTGTATCGCGAGCACCGGTTGAAGGCAGTCGTGCGCTTGTTAGCATATAGCCAAAACATAGGAAATTCGTATTTTTTGCGTCGTTCGTAATAGCTGATATTAGAAAAAGATGGCGGATAGTGTGGCAGGGTCGTCGGAGCCTAAAAAAAGGAAATGTACTGTTAAAAACCCTCGTATGTTGACTGAAGATGAGCTTCAGGCAGCATTGTATGAATCCTTTAGCGACTTTGGATACTAATGAAGAGTCGGATTACATTCCTAGTGACGACAATGACGATGAGAATTTTAACACATCCGACTCGGATAAGTGTGTTTGTTATATTTTTTTTTTGTACTTGGAAGGCAACTGTTTTAATTTCAGATGATGATGTACCTTTGATAAATTTGACAAGAATTAACGTGGTCAATGACCAAGCATCAAATAATGCAGTGCCTGACGCCGATAATGCAGTGCCTAAAGTCGATAATGCAGTGCCTGACGCCGATAATATTCCTTTTTTATGGGACAACAATTCAAATGGGATGTGCAACTTTCCATTTTCGAAAAGAAATGAGCTTCTGGTGTCCTCACCGGGTGACAAACCAATTGATTATTTCCGTTTCCTGCTCGACGACGATTTCCTGAACCTGATAGTGGAGCAAACCAATATTTATGCCAAAGAAGTATTTTGTCAGCCAGGTATATACAATAAATCCAGAATTGTTCGATGGAAACCATTATCGACAGAGGAATTACTTACATTTTTGGGTCTGGTATTGCACACAGACACAATAAAATTAAACAAAATTCAAGACTACTGGAAAGTGCATCCACTGTTCAATTTTAAATGTTTTTCGGGTCATATGAGTCGTGAGAGGTTATGCGATGTTTGCATTTTGCAAAGAATCCTACTGAGGGCGAAACGACAAATGATCGATTATATAAGGTATCACCCATTCTGAATTTATTCAATCAAAAGATGGCTGCAGTTTACTACCCAGGAAAACAACTTTTGCTGGACCAGTCCATGGTTTTATGGAGGGGCCGCTTGTTATTCAGGCAATATATAAAAAAACAAGCGGCATAAGTATGGAATCAAGCTCTATATTTTTTCGGAACCAAATGGCATCATTTTAAATATAGCTGCGTACACTGGAGTACTAGATAGTAAAGGAGGAAAGGGACATGCGGCAAACGTTGTGTTGCATCTGATGTAAGGTAAACTGAATTGTGGTCATTCACTTTTCTTGGACAACTTTTACAACAGTTGTGGCTTAGCAGAAACTTTACTACAAAAACAGACTTATTATAGTGGAACACTTCGTGCCGATCGAAAAAATAATCCAAAGGAAGTTGTTAAAGCAAAACTGGAAAAAGGAGAGACTCCAAATATTCAAAGAAAATAATGGTGGGAAAGTGGAAAGACAGGAGGGATGTTCTTTATATATCAACGGAGTTTGAAAATGAAATGGTTGAATATACAGATAAAATAAATAGAGCACGAGTAAAGCCTTTGCCTATCCTTGAATATAACAAGTACATGGGAGGGGTCGATAGACAGGATCAAATGACCTTATATTATCCATGTGAAAGGAAGACGCTTCGGTGGTACAAGAAATTAGGCCTTCATATTATCCAGCTAATGCTTTTGAATGCGTATTATTTGCATGGAAAATATTCTTCACAACAAAAAATGTCATTATATGATTTCCGGCTGACGGTTATAGAAGAGCTGTTGCAGACAAAAGCTACTCCGGATTCCAAAGCCACAACAGTCGTTTCCCACCACCCAACAAAAATTCCTAACGTTTCTACTAAGAACAAAACCAAGAGAAAGAGGTGTAGGGTATGCTCGCAAAATAAAATTAGAAAAAGCACTATATATCACTGCGAGAAATGCCCTGATGCGCCTGGCTTGTGTCCAGGAAAATGTTTTGTAACATACCATGTCGAATAATGCTTTTTATCTTAAAAAAAAATATTTTTCATGTTTATTTTGCCTTCTTGATGTATGTATTTTATGTTTGACATGATATATTTTATTTGTTTGAATATATTTGTGTTCCGCAAAATTTTTTATCAACTTTTTTTTATGAAATGGAATGTAGCTTGCATTTTTACTGCCCGCAAGAAGAGAAAAACAGAAACTTGTCGACACGGATCCGTGTCAGTCAGCAAGAAACAAGAAAAATGTTGCTATATGCGCATGACACGGATCAGTGTCATGTATAAAAAGTTCACGAACACTCGGTATATGTCGGTAAAAGTAGTGAATTTATATTTACAACAACATAATAAAAGATAAACATTAAAAAAAAGTAGCACCCAGGTTCAGCAAGCTTACAAAAATCCGCAGCCAATGTGTTAAAGGAGTTACTACCTACAACAAGATAGAAAAAAAATATTTTAAAATGGCTTATCATAAATCCTTGAAGGCAGAATTACTCGTACCAAAAACAAATTCAAAAAATATATTACAGACGAGATGGCCCGAGAAAAAGAAATTGAAATTCTCAGATTGCCTCCTTACCATGCAGAGTTAAATCCCATTGAACTGATCTGGTCATAATTGAAGTTGTTTCCCGAAAAAATACATTTAAATTTGTTTTTGAAGGCAGTTTCAGATGTGAATGGAAAACACTGGAGAAAATGCATCGATCATGTTAAAAAGGTGAAAAATTGGTTTTGGAAAGTGGATATAGTAATGGAAAGCTTAATAGGCCCTATAATAATAAACCTCAGAAAAGACAATGATAAAGTAGTTATAGTGAAAAAAGTGACTTTTAAAGATAGTTTTCGAACTTATAATTTTTTTTAATCTTTGATTTTAGATATTTTTAATGACAAGAGATTAAAAAAAGTTTAATCCCATTACATATAATTCTCCTTGTTATTTATTGGTTAAATTTAATTAGTTCAATGTTAAAGTGCAATGTTATCAGAAGAATAAGTTTTATCTTGGTTTTTTACTTTCCTATCTGTATACAGATATAAGGAAAGTATAGGAATCATGATTTTTGTAAATAATATTCCTTTTTTTTATTTAAAATTTATTCTACGAAGTGCGTATATACCACTTTATATGCTGTGACCTTATTTATATAAAAACTTATTTTGCAAAGTACGCCTATGGAATGTGACTTTTACTGCACTCCTCTTTTATTCAGACTATAGCGAATTACGTTGTTAAACTTTATTTATTGTTAAAAACTGAAAGAGAAAATCTAAGTCGTAAGACATATGGTAACGCGTTATAAATGTTTTATGTACATTTTGGGTGATTTTATTAAAAAGTGTAAGTACGGTGCCTTAGATTTCAATATTATAATTTACCTCCGAGACAATGTTAATTAAGTATGATATAAATATTGAGCAACAATTATTTTAAACATTTTATTGGCATAATTTTAAATAATTCTTTTAATATAATTGAATCGGTAAGTTTTAAAACTGTACATGTCCAAAATCAGCCTTACGAGAAAAACAAAAAAAAACATTGAAACTACTTGACAGACTGTTTTCATGCATAGAAAAGTTTTAGATCTCATGGTTTGCAATGTATTTTTAATGGTAGTTTTTCAGAAAATAAAATGGTCTACCAATGACAGATACAAATGGAATACGTACTTGTACTGTTTTTGAACTCAACCCTGTAATATAAAGAAACAGGTGAAATGTTTTTGATTTAATTAATATTTATTTAAAAAGGAGAATAAATACAATATCGAACTGTTATCTCAGTCACCTAATCATCATTTTCAGCATTTGTGGTTTTCCAACTGACTATGGGTGAGATTACAGAAGCTCTGCAAATCGTACTTGCATCTGCAACTATCACTTGCAATCGCAAAAGAGAAACATGGCATTACAGAAACGTGTTTTCACTTTTTGCATCTGCAAATCATCTGTAACTTTGCAGGAGGTTCTAACATCCTGCAAACTTGTAGTATGTCAATTTTTTTCTTTATTTTTTTTTAATGACATTAAGTTTTCTATTGCTATTGATTGAACACAGTTCGTGGTGTCAGGTTAATGCAGTTTTTAAACATAGTAATGGATTTGGGTTTATTGTTGTTAGGGGTAATAAACCACAATAAATATGGCAGATTTGCAGATGGAATACGAAAAATTGATCTGTAAGTCCGTCATATTTGCAGATCTGCAAAGGTGCAGACTTACTTTTTCTGTAATCTCGCCCTATTGGGATCTGAAGATAAGCGATACGCCCTCTACTGTGAACTAAAAGTTATGCCATTTGACACTTGACCGTCTGTGTTCTGTCAAGTTTTGTTTATTGTTTATCAGGTCATTTCAATATTTTAAAATTTAACAAGTATTTTGTTTGAAATATCTTATTTAATAATAAGCTAATGCTTTAAATTTATATCATATATATTAAAATATTATTTTATTTGAACTATAAGTGGAATATCAGTGAAAAACACACTTGTTGGGTGCCTGGATGCAGCCCTAAAAAAAATGGACCTTCTTTTACATTTCATTTGCTTCCTAAAGTTCGTAAATGTAGGGTAATTTTTATAAATTGCAAGTGGAAATTCTGCAAGAAATGCATGGTTACAAAAATTAAAAATTGAGAGGCATTTTAAAGAAGATGATTTGCCTAGAGGTAATATAGATTTATTTTTCGATTGAATGTTTTTATTTTACCTTTTTTTGTGTTGTAGATGCCTCATCCAAAGTGAAAATAAATATAAAAAAAAATCGCTGTGTCTTCCTGCCAGTTTTTACGTAAATGTTTGACGATTCTGTTCAATAAACTTCAAAATCAAATATTGAGAGAACAAAAAGAAGATCCAAACCACAGAATAAAGATTTTGTGTCCGAACTAAAAAAAGTTCAATGAGTGTTAAATGTGATAGTGAGATTAAACAAAGTCATAGTTGAGAGTGATTTGTTTCAAGATAACCTAGCTACTCACGCCAAACAAGACAGAGGTTGCAAATACTCTTTTTCAAGTATATTGCCATTAGTGTACAAGTGCGCATACCCCAAAAGTTAAAACAATTTCAGATCTTTTAAAATCTGACAAAGAGTTGTGTTCATTCACTGGTATTAACAACTTTAACATACTGTACTAGAAAATACAGTCAAATCAGCTGAAGTACTTCGGAAGATGGCCTATTGGGTATTGTAACTCAATAAAGAACGTTTATTATTATGTAAACATTTGCATATTTTGTTAACAGGAAAAATAAAAAAAATATTTGATTTTTATATTTATTGCTTATAATAATAGCCTTTTTACCAACAGAATCAACTCGACCCATGCAACGAAGACTCATTTTTGAGAGTTTTTAGTTACCTTTATCCAGCACATATATTTGCCAAAAGCTTTGATCTAAATAAGTATCATATATATAAACGAAGAGGTTAAGCAACCAGAAATACTACCATCAAATATAGTAAATCATTTAGGCCATTAAATACTTTGAATACTATATTATCTTAGATTTTCTCATAACTGGAAATAATGAGTTACTATAGTCTTCGTTGCATGTGTCGAACTATTCCATTACAGAATAATATAAAAAATGTACAAAAATATATTATCAATGTACAATCACTCATTAGAAAATGTAACTGTACACGATGACTAGTAAACTTGAGAATAAAAATAATTATTAAAAAGAATATTCTCTCAAGTACAAAATCAATCATAAATTTCAAGCTGTATATTTTCATTTATTGTATTAAAGAAGAGATCACATGAATTACTTATGTTATTAATATCATAATTATTCACACAATATCCAAACATTACAAACATCAGTGTGTTAAGAAGGTAAGAATAAGAACACTTGCGAAGTGTCATACAATTGTTTGTAAGATAATAAGTAACATGAATTAAATAATATATTATAAAAGTATTAAGACTAAAAACTAATACAAACTACAAATTATGACTAAGTAAATTTTACATCAAAACTAACAAACAAACAAAATAGTACCTACTTGTGTTAATAGATGATTTTAAAAAAATAATTATTCTGTTTTAAAACATCTTGTTAAATAAAATTATGGAACATTGAAATAATAATTTGATTATCAAATAGTTTATGCAAACATAAAAGTGAAGCCATAAATATTCTGCTTCCGTACCAAGGACACATAGTTTTTGTAATAATCATAAACTGATTTTAGATTTATTTGAAAATATAAAAGAATATCTTGTGTAGTGCCATTATTTATCGATTCTTCACAATAATCATTTGTAATTTATATTTAATCTCAATAACTAAAAACTATGCTGAAAATTAGTTTGACAGAATTGTTACTCAATTAAAATTTAAAAAAATAATGGTATCCTGGTGACCAAATATTGGTGGATTTCATATCTGTAGTGTTCATAGAATGGATAAATATATTCGTTCAATGGCCTACTTTTTCCTTCTTTAATCAGTGCGTAAAATAAATAATATACATGTGGGTGTAGAACAAAATCAAAAGGTATTCGATCGAATTAGCTTGATAGTTCTTTTATTATTTGAAACAGTATACACCTAGAACACTTTATTAAGACTCCTGAAATATGTTTGCACTGTCCACTGTTCCCAGCTTAAAACAAACACTGCCATTCACTAATTTTAAACATCTTGCACTGGCCTACAACAATATGGGGACCTGAATTCAATGCACTAGTTTGGAGAACAACTGCAAAAACGTGTTTATCACTAAATTCATTATTTACACATAAAAACTATGTGGCCCGCATTTAAAATAGCATCTTCTTTAATAACAGTCCTGGAATTTTCACCTGCATCAATATACTTCATAAGTTCTATTAAACTTAGCCTTATTTCAGACATCTCACTAAAAATAAAATAAATATATTAATATTTTATTAAAAGATAACACAAATATATCTTAAATTAACATAAATGAATGAATGTAATTTAAAAACAAAATTAATAGGGGGTTACTTACCAAATAAAAATATATATTCTACTTTAACCTAAAAACTATTGAAATAAAAGTATCTAATCACTAAAAATTAACAACAACAATATGTTTTCCCTTGTGTTTTCCTTAAAATAGCACAATATAAACTAAATACTTTTTATGGGTTGTTTGTTTACAAACTCAAAAATGTAAACAATAACAAGCCATAACAATTAGTTTAAATGTTAAGTACAGACGGCGCTGCGATCTTAATTTTAGATCCCAATAGCAATTGACTATTATTTTGTTGTTGAGATTAAAAACGTACATGTCCTTGACTCGTAAAGTTTTTCTCCTCGTTTCACAGGTGAAATCAGCTGTGCTACATTAAGAGCTAGGTATATAGTACGATTTTTAAGTTCAATCAATGAAAAGACTAATTTTAAACAAAATGGCTATCTTACTTTAAAATGTAAAATTTTGGACTTACACGGTTTTCGAACTCATCGATTCAATTATGACAACTCTGTTACTCATTCCTGAAGTTTTTTTTTACTATCCACAATAAACGTTTTCACGTATATAGACATTTTTTATCAACAAAATTAAAACATAATATTTCATTAAGCGTAATATTTACCTATAAGGACGATTCCTTTTTGGACTCCCAGACTTCGACCTAGAAGTTTTCCTCGCCGCGGGAGATCTCGACCTCGACCTGGACCTAGAAGAAGACTTACTCTTTCCCCTTAAAGTGCTCCGCCGCGCTCCCAACCTGGCTCCCAAGCCGGGCGAAATGCCCTTTTTCTTATTATTCTGAAACTGGCTCAATTGTCCGGTTACGGTTTTCGCCTGGCCTGTAAACGAGGGCCGTTCGCTGTGAATATTCGGCAACGGTTCCCGGCTCCAATCTTTGTGCAACTGGCTGTTTTGATAAGCTTGCGTGATTTTCCCTTTCAAAATGATTTCCACTTGATTTTTATCGATCGCCGTTACGCACTTGGCATAGCTGCGATGCACGTAATCCTTCAAGCTTTCCGGCCAGTCGTCAGAAGGATTCCCGAATCCGTTCTGGGAATTCTCTGGAGACTCTTGCGGTAAAGGCGGTTTAGATTCTTCGATAGGCGGCGGTAATGGCGGTTCTGGAGGCATCGTTTCCGGGGGAGGAGCAGGTTTCGGAGGAGTCAATTCCGGCGGGGGCAAAGGAGGTGCCGTAAAATTATTATTTTGAAGATTGTACTGATTATTCCTGTTTCGTTTGCGCTTTTTCTTTGAAGCGCCGCTGTTGGGAGAATTGTTTAGCTGCAAAATGGCGTTATTCTGTGGCAAACGTTTAGTATTTAACTGGAAACGTATGTGGCCAAATTGTTTCGGTTGGTTTAACAGTGGCTGCGGTCTGTTGTTGTTAGAATTCGGTAAGGGGGGATTCGGGGAACACGGCGGTAAGGGAGGTTGGACTTTATCATCTTTTTTATTAAATTGGTTTAAATACGCCTGGTAATTATAACCGGGCATCATATAAGAAAGTTGTTGATAATATTGAGCATACTGTTGTTGATAAAAGTTATTGTAATAATAATGTGTCCAATTTGGTTGTACACCGTGATTGGTTTCTTCATTTTTGGACGATGGTGATGGCGGATTTGGGGGCAGCGGTGGGTTATCCGTTGTACCAGGAGGAGGGGGGATTGAAGCTAATTCAGAATCATCTCCCATCTTGACCTAAAAACAAATTGACTTACAACTACGTCCATGCGGCTAAATATGTAATAAAACAAAAACACATTAGAAAAATATGTATCATAATGTCAAATTTTGGTTGGGGTTCGGCCCCTGGGGCTAGGGATGTTTAGGTAGAAATATCTCTATACTAGGGTAAATGGATGTATTTTTTCCCATAACTATAAAAATTCCACACCTCCCCCCCCCCCCCCCCCCCATTACCAAACTGTTACACTTTCAAAAAGGAAGTTACATTTATTCAATAGAACGATTCTACTAACAAAAAAAAATACTGAGCCTATATACTGTTTATATATAACCCATAAATATATTAGATTACTTCTAAATATTTATCACAAATTACATAAAATCCAAACAAGTACTTGACCTGAAAAGTTTTTTAATTAGACCCTTTCTCCCTTTCTGCATTATTACTATTTAATGGCTATAGGAGTCTATTCTGAGACGTTTTTTTAACCGCCAGGTTAAAAGGTTACTTACAACTATGACATTTAAATTTTAACCCAAATCTCTATTCAATATTCCATCAATTTAATTTTGTGCTACAACCCTTCCTAGTTAAAAAAGACATGGCAACAATGTAATTAATATACCTAAAAAGTGAATTGAAAGCAGAATTAAAAATAGAAAAAAAAATATTTGTATATTTGACAGTTAATTATTACTAGATTTATTACTGATACTATTTTATTGGATCTAAATTTTGAGTGTTTTTGATATCAATCTGTCAAGTCATAATTTTGTCATTAATAATCTGATTAGAGTCCAAGAACTAGCTCGAATATTTTATTCATTGATTATTAATGACAAAATTATGTCAAGACAAACTGCAAAATACACGAAAAATTTACTAACAATAGAAATAGACGCTAATGTGTTATGGTCGAGTTATAATTAATGACATTATTTCTAGAGCCCTAGATCTAACTTAAATACCTAAATAAATGCAACAATTAAATAACTTTTATTTTTGGTTCATTTTGAAATGTACCTCGAGATATTAGCTTGTACTGACAATTAATATGTAACAGTGGCCCTTATTAAATATGTTACCTATAATCAAGTATGAGAGTTGCTGTCAACATAGGTGAATATCAAGCACCCTGCATTATAGTCGATATGAGATAGTGAAAATAGTCGATTTATTTGGTTCTAATTGGTTATACTGATAATTTAATTGGTTAAAATGTCAAAGTTGACAGGCGAGGAAAATAATCAGTTATAATCACTAGAATAAATCAATCAGGTTCCAAGAAATGAGCCATCAAGACTGTCAATTACTAAATATGTTGGCACACATGAAACCTTTACAATTTAAAGTTAAAACCACTAAGCAATATTTTTTTTTTAATTCAGGTATTAAGAAAAAATATGAAAAACTAAAAAAAAAATAAAAATTCCCCTCAAATAAACATTTGTGTATCTGAGGAATTCCCCCATTGGACCCCAGCACAGCTACTACTTATGTATGATGAACTAAGCTCTGGTACTTTTATACCTAGAGTGTGAGTAGGTACATTTAGTACAAAATTAATGCAGTTGCAAGCGACCATTATGTAATATTTGGACAACCAAGTCACTAATTGATGCCGATACCTCAGTGAATTTTCCAATCGAACCATTTTTGAACAAGACCTGTAATAGAACCCAATCAACTTCTAGTTTAACTGACAACACAAGAGTTTATTTAATTTAAAGTAACATCAGGTAACTTTGAAATTGACTTAACTAAATCAAGATTTAGATTATTTTATTTCCAATTACAAAACTGGCAATTTGTTCATACCTAGACTCTTTGTATTATATTAACAGAAAAATCCAGCACATATGTGACATATTGATGATGATGTAAACCAAAAATTTTGATGGACGGAAGTAAACTAATAATAATACCTTTACTCTTATTTCTAAAAGGGCCTATAATCATGACATGTAAATTGGGCAGGCCTTTCTTTATCAGCAAATAGAGTGAAAGTACCTGCAATTTTAAGTTGAGCTATAATTTGCATAAAGGAGGAATAAAACGGGACCCATCACAGAACCCTGAGGGACTAATATCTTAAACTTTAGACTCCATAGTAGCTCTTAATATTTGCTTACGTTCTGAGAGATAAGATTTTACCCAACTCAGTGCTTCGTTTTTGATCCCGTAAACAGTACTTACTGCATGATTAATATAATCGAACGCTTTAATCAAATCACAGAATATCGCCGCTACAGCCTCATAAAAATTAATTTTCAAATAAGCAAGTTCAAGATAAGAAAATATCGCATTAAAAGTGCTCTTGTTCTTTTGAAAACCAAATTGTTGCTTCAAGCAATTTTTGAGTTTCTAGGTAATGAATCAATAATTTTAGATAGTGTAGGAATGAGATATAGTTCTAAAGTTCGAAGGATCGTAATTGCTGCCGCCTTTTAATATGGGTACAATAACACTGGTCTTAAGAAATGACGAAAAATTTGATTCAACAAAACTTTGGTTGATCAGACTTGCTAGGACCCCGACATTGCTGATTCAGGAAGTTTTAGGATAACGCTACAGAAATATCATCATAACAAGCAACATTTTTGTTTTTAATATCCGAACAATTTTAAAACTTGTAAATTCTAGAGTAAAGTTGGAGTTAACATGTATATTTTTTAAATAATCTAAAGGATCAATGAAAGATTTAGAATTATTAGTCAACTTTTCAGCAATTGAGCAATAATACTGATTAAATGTTTCTGAATCAATTTTATTCGTAACGGATTTAGAATGTTGTTTGTTTTTTAATTCATTGATAATATTTCAAGTTTCTTTAACCTTATTTTTTTTTTGTCATCGACATCAACTCCTACGGTTATTAGCCTCGTGTTCTGTGTAGGCTTTGTAACTGTTTCCCAGCGCCACTTTAGGAACAGCACTGTTAATTAGTACCCAAAAGTGAATGGTCGATAACCTTATTATTAGAATTTTTAATTCTAGAATAATAGTATTATGTTCTTAACTTTTTAAATAACATCCATATATTTTTCTATACAGGAGGTAATAGATTATGAAAAACTCATCTTAGATATATTTTTTAATGTAAGAGTTCGCATATTTTTTGCTGAACACCTTATGCTTGAAGTTGTCCAGGATTTTTTTATTTTTTATATTAATTTTTTTTTTGCGATGGAAAAATTGCTTTAAAAAAATTGCACAGCTGATGGTAAAACACTTTAAATGGATCATCAGACAGCATGCAGTTATGTCAATTTAAATTGTGGCTTTTTAATTTAAATTTATCATAGTTTAGCTAAACAAACGACCATATATGAATTTAATTTTCTTAAGCTTTTTAAGGAAATGAGTACAAAACAACCTCTTTATCAGATGAGGTGGAATTGACTGAACACAGGATATTACTGTGCGGAAAAGAGGAGAAAAATAGTCAATTAGCATTTCAATAATATCAGTAATTCGGGTAGGCTCTTTGACATGCATCTTTAGATTAAAAGATAGTAAAAGAAGTAGAAGATTTATTACAGTGTTTGGGAAATGCAGTTGACAAACTAGAAGTTTTTGTAAATGAACATGAATGTAAAATCTTAGCAATTACAGAACACTGGAAATCTATGGAACAATTACAGGAAATTGGTATAAAAAATTATAATTATATGTAATTTATTCTCAATAAATAATTCTCTTTTTACAAAATTTAAAGTAGAATTAGGTACATAATATATTTTTTTTTTAATATATAACTCCATAAACTAAGGTTGTTATCGTTGTTATATACAACAGAATAATTTTTTATTTCAGATTGACACTGATTTAAAATGTATGTGCCCAGATAAAGAGCTACTGGCATGTATTTTTTTGAAAAACTGTTGGTGTTCAAAAGAACAGAAATAAATAATTCAAGACACGCAATTTTGCAAGATCTAATACCTAAGCTCTCTTGAACAAGTAGATTTATCAGAAGGTATGTAGATAAAATAATTTTATATTGAATTAAAACACCTTGAGGCTGAAATTAAAGGATTATTTGTGTCATTTTTCCAAAAGTAATTATTGGTATACATTTTTTTTGCAAGTATTTCGTCAATAACAAAGTTATGTATAATTTTTTAGATTCTAAAGTAGTTCTACAGCTTGCAGTCTTTGCTAGAATTATACCACCTAGAGGTAGAAAAAGAAATGGCAAAAATCACTGGAAATTTAGTTCAACTGAGACAGTAGATGGGATTTTGGTGCATGCTATGGTAAGTTTGCAAGTTTTTAAACATTTCTAAAAATGGTCATGCCAATCATATTTTTTAGGCCAAAATTTATAATCTAATTGATAGCTTTTTTTAAATTAAAATTTAAATATTCAGGGTGATTCATGTATTTGTAGTAATAAATGGATCATACTCTGTATATTTTTATTAATTCTACTTGATTAAGTTGACTTCAATGATAAACAACACTTTTTTAGTTTTAGATACCTGGGGATATAGTGAGGCATAGAGAAGATCCGGTAAACCGGGTCCTCAAAAGAAAAATATTCAGACAAGTCCAGCCTTATCTACTTGCAGAAGGACCTCAGCTCTCCCAAATTCAAAATAACTATCTGGTGATCGACAAGATACACTTTTATGTAGAAAGTGCTCTGAAAGGACTGGACACTTTGTTTAAATGTTTTTTGCCCTCCATATAGAATACCCAGTGTAGAGTGAACATATCTGGCCTATAATACAACAGGTTGTATATGTAATTGTCATTCCAGCAGAAAAAAATTCTTTAAATATTGTTGATGTAGTTAGTTTTGTAAAACTTGACTGAGTAGGGAATTACCACTGTATACATCTTAAAAACTTAGGGTAGGAATCACGTAAACCTTTTTTTCTCGATTTTTAACAGTTTTGCTACCACAGCCACCTAAACTAAAAAAAAAATATGTGATTTTCAGGTGGATATAGGTCATGTACCTACAGATAGACATTGTAATACACCATTGAAATCAGCGCAAGCCAAGAGGATTACAAAAATGTAAAAATATAAAATATAGGGTATTATTCTCTTTAAATAGACGAAATTTGGGATCACTTCCAATTATCCAAAATATTCATATAATAAAACTAGTTTTCAAATAATAAAATTTGTTTTATTTCTGTAATTAATTGGTAGTTGACAATAATAATTGATAAATTATTAAAATACATTGAACCACCCAAATTTTGATGGAATTAAAATAAATGTAGATATTATTTGAAATAAAACCATCAGCTGTTTTTGAAAAATTATATTTAAAAAACGATTTGAAAAAGACTGTTCTCAAAGTTAAAAATAACATACATTAACTATTTTTTGCAATGAAAACGGGTATATTCTTTTTCTCGAAATGTTTCTTAAATATATTTCCAAAAAACTCCTGGAGATTTTATTCCAAATAATATCTACAAAATTTCATTTAAATTCCGTCGAAATTAGGTACAACTGGTTCAATAATAATTCTGTAATTTATTAAATGAAAAGGTGTAATTAAGTGGAAAAAATATTTTTTTAATTCAATGTGAATTATTCATGTTTCAAGTAAAATTATTATTTGAACCAATAAGAAATAATATTAAAATCTTTTGAAATAAAAAGTTCTAAAAATTAAATAAAGGGTATACGTATTTGATTTGATTATACTAAAGTTCTTTTCTTATACAAGGCTTTAGTTTATTCAATAATGCAATAATTATAATAAAAATATAATACTTCACCTAAATTATATTATATTCTGTTGCAAAGAAAGAAATGTTTAAACCAACAATAGGTCGACATCCAAACGAAAACTATTTTTAAATATTCCATTGACAACCAATGAGATTTTATTCTTATTACAATTATATTGTGAATTTAACAAATGATAGGTTAGCATTGAACTTAATACTATTATGATCGCGGAATACAGAATAGAGTATACCACTGATTTAATGGTATAATCATTGACAGTACGATAGTGTTTTCTCTGTGTATATTTTGAGTACCTAGTCTCACCACACTTTTTCTCCTTTCTAGACATCTCGAGTCAAACAAGTCAGGACACACAATACAGCCAAAAATTTGAAAAAAAATTTTTAGAGCAAGTAAATATTGGTACCATTATTATTTATTAGTCTTCAAATATGTGAACACACGTAGTTAAAAAAAAATACACTGTCCAAATATAAATTAACTTTTACAAATCTGCTGTTGGTCAAATATCCACTGCCATTTAAGGTTAATTCATGAATCCCATTAATATTAGAGATAAGATGATCAGATATGATTGGAATGACCACTTTTTGTTCTTTTTCGTTTTTTTTATTTCAATTTAGTCTACTTTTTTTATATAAAGCAATCCCTATGTCAAAGAAGGCAGCAGAGCACCTAGGCAATTTGGAGTTGATACCTATGCCACATGTTTAGACTATTTTTATGCCCTGTTCAAAAATTTTATGATCATTATTTTTTGCAAAAATCAAGGTAGAGCACCTTTGAATGAAGTCAGCAGAACACCTGTTTGTCTAAGTTTTTTTTTCCAAAAACAATGACCCGAAATTTTTAGGCTCTTAAAATATAAAACTTTTTGAAAAGAATTGATATTTTTAAAAAATACAAGGTGCTTTACTAGCTTTGAACGAATACACCTTCATTTTTTAATGTTTTTTTTCTAAAAACAACCACACCATGTTTTTAGGCTCTTAAAATATTATAAAACTTTACTAAAATAATACAGGTTGCTTTTTTGAAATAAAAGTCAGTAGAACACCTCGTTTTATTATTTATTTTCCTTGAACAACTACTTATGCCACATGTTTAAGCTATTTTTAGGCTCTTAAAATGTTATAAAACTTTTCAAAATAAATTAGTAATTTTTAAAAGCTTTTTTTTAAACATCCACACTACATTTTTAGGCTCTTGAAACATTATAAAACTTTACTAATTTTATTATAATTTTAAATAACAATGGGCAACTTCAATGTGAGCTCTTTTAAAATACGTGAAAGCATTTCAAAAAACAAATCAAATTTTATTCAATATAGGTAATGAACATCTAGGTATAATGAAGATTTTTTTTTTGTATCTATCGCTGATAAGAAAAATAGAAATTAATTTTTCTTGTATAGGTATTAATTAGCAAGGTTTTAAATAAATAAAGTTCTTGAAGATATTTGAAAGCTTTTCAAAAAAACAAATCACATTTAATAAGTATTGTTGATAAGAAACAAAATTTTTCTTTTAAATTAGCAAGGTTTTAGGTGAATAAGTTCTGCTTTTAAACAAGTAATTTGAAAACTTTAAAATAATTAACAATTATAAATAAGGAAAATACCTAGATGTTTGTGTAAAGTTCTGCATTTAAATAAGCAATTTGAAAACCTTGATTTTAAATTCCAGAATGTAACACCTGGTTAGATCTGGCAAAAGTCAACATGAAAATACAATAGGTAATGATGCCTCAACTAGGGGAAAATCATAATGAGATTTTGAAACAATAATCAAATAAGGGTTAGGAGTTGTGCTGTTAGAGGTCGGGGACCCCAGAGTCGAACCACACCTGTTTCTAAAATTCCAAATACTAAAAATCCACTTTTAATATTCGAATTTTGTCAATTTCCTATAAAATAAATCTTTGTTAAGACACTGACATTTTTTGTAATATTTTTGCCCAATCTCCATTATTTTTAGAACTACCTACAAAACTCTAGTATAAAAATTAAATGCAGCATTTGTATAGAAACTGTATTACTTTTATGATTTATTTATAAACGAATGTAGATTTCGTTTTGTCCACAATATCTCGCATAAAACTAAAATGTGGTAATGATTAAATTACATAGTTGTCTGAATATGGGCGGACATTTTGTTTTACCGTTTGGTCCAAATTGAATTTACTTACCTAGAACATAAAATATATCGACAGATTGCTTATTAAACTGTAAAAAAAATACACAAATAATGTTTTTCACTTCCACTAATCATAAGATAATTAAACAAAATGCAAATTGTAACACAATACACTTCCAAATAATAAAATTTGTGATATCACTCTACTTTTTCTGACTTTATTTGATCGGATTTGATTTTGATAGAAATCAAAATGACAGATAAACGGTAGAGATGGGTTGCTATTTCATAGTAGCAGGTTTTGTCACTGCTTTTCACTTGTCACTGGAGCAAAGTGCTCCACGACTCACCAATGAACTGGAGTGGGGTAGAATGCTTGTCAATTAGGCATTCCAACGACCTGTCAAACAATACCTGCCAGTGGGAAGGTCTCGTAGGGGGTAGCGACATAGTCTTGCATCTTGGACGCTATTTTTATTCGAAATATCAGTCGTCAATCCTGCATGTTTATAAAAAAATGTACAAGCAGTTTTTTTAATTAATATTTTTATAGTTTTCGATATAAAATATTTAAATGTAATCCATTATTCATGATTTTACGTATTGTAGATAGAATACATCGTATGTCGCAACCGTCAGATCTACCAAACCTGTCCACTGGCAATTCATTTGTTTGGAATGCCTAATAGGCTTGAGATGCGACTCTATGGGCGAAGACAGGTTATTTTTCATCTCACTCGGGAGTATTAATAACAACCATTTTCTATTTCACTTTGTTATTGTCTGATCCACCAGCTTGTGGATTGAACAATAACAATGTGAAACAGAAGAAGGTTATTATAAATACTCCCGAGTGAGATGAGAAATAAAAATGGCTGCGCCCATAGAGTCGCATCTTGTTCTATTGATACAATATGCACATTGGCTTTCTACCCAACTTCAGTTCATTGCGACTCACCGAAAAGTTGTTGCTAAGGACTAGAGGTGTGTCGTTCGCGAACGATTCGTTCAAAAAGAACGAATCAGTGGACTGACTCGAATGAAATTGATTCCCTGTTTTTAAAAGATTCGAATCTTTTTTGAGTCAATTGCTCGATGGCTCTGCGATCGATCAAACATGCCGAGTTCCGAGTTTGGTTGCTTCGTTCATTCGAATCATATTTACCCGATCAAACGAACTTGTGAAGTTCGATCGTAATTATATGAGGCGCTTCGTCCGAATAGATTACTTTATAATAACTTAGTAGTACCGGTTTTCGGTGCTAGATGGCACAACGTTCAAAGATAAAAAAACTTCTTTATCGGTTAAGTATGCTTACCTACTTTACCGATCCCTTTCACACGTCATAAAGTTTAAAGCAAATCACGGCGCACTATAAAGGTGTTTCAACTCCCTGAAAAAAACATACCAAAACCGGTCGTACTTAGGGCAAAAATCCGCTAGGTTCGCTAGTGTCGTTACGGCGGAAAATTGCGGCAATCTTTTTATCTGTCAGAAGAAGTGCAATCATAAAAATAGCTCTTCTATGGTAAAAATTCGAGTTTATATAAAATGAAAAATGACAAAACTATCAGAAGAAGTACAGATGAAAAAATTAATGGTCAACAAATAAGTTTATTGTTATTGATGGTTGCTTATAAGTGTTTTTTTTTTTAAACAAGCTACACTGATGTGTGCGTTTATAGGATCAAAAAAAGTGTTCAAGATTTAATAAATATGCTCCAATTAAGTTACAAGTTGCTGCCAGAGACTTGCTACTAAATAAGTGAAATGGGGGTGTTTATAAAAAACAGCTGATTTTGTTTTGTGTTCAAATATTACCTTTGTTTTGGCAAAAACAGCAATACAGTGGGTTACAGATTATAAAATGAAGAAGTGGGCCTTAACTATGGTACTCAGATTGAAGCTTATTATTTTTAAAGTGAGTTTTGTGGTTTTCATTGCCCAGATTAAAGATATTCAATAAACATTTAGTTTTATACCTACTATAATCAAATCCATACATAGTGATTGGAATTACAAACATTTCTGTGAAATAGCATTATACCAGAATAATGAAGTCTCACTGGACTGGAGTATATATGTTTCCAAAGATCAGTAAGTACCTATATCAATTATTATTATTTTTATTAATAAGTATCAGTAATAAATACATCTCAAAGAATAACAAGGTTGTAACTGTACTTTTTGGAAAAAATGAGATTGGTAGAATATATTAATTTGTTTTTGTGACCAATATGTTCATCTGTTAATTATCAATGTTGTGTTATCGAAGCACTAAAGTTATTCACATGGTTCTATCTGCATGTACATAGAACTTATACAGTTTTTAGCAAGTGTCATTATAGTAGTTAGATCTTTGTTATTCCCTAATCCCTAGCAAATGTAGTCTCCATCCTCCACAATTATATTAAGATTAAAGACCAGGTTTTTACCTCTGAATAAAGTTGAAAGTAACTACTTGCTGATTAGGCTATAGATTATACTTATGCGTAACTTTACTCAGAGGTTAAAAAATCTGCCATTAAAAGAACAGTGAGTTTTAGAGCATAAACCGTATTAAATATAATGGGTATTTTTTTATTAAACTTTTTGTTTTTAAACAGTTTTGATTGAAAATTATAAAAAAAATTATAGAGGATACCTAGAAAGATGTATAATATAAAACAACATTTAAAAATTCTGAATTAACAAAAGTATGTATTTTCTGTTCCAAGCCTTGTCTCTGTTACCTAAACTAAATACTAGAAACACAGTTTTAACTGGCAGTTACTACTATGCTTTATCAAATATTCTAAAAAATGTAGGTCGCTTAGTTCTTTCTGCATTTTTTATCACTTAAGATTTTCTCTTAAATTAGAGTTAGAAACACAATGAAAATCAAACAAGTTAATGGCTATACAAACTTCAACTCCAAAAAATAACTAGCTGTCTAGATACAATCTTGTTATCCTAATATGACAGATGTAGAAGATTTATACAAATGTGAAAAACGTTTTATGTTCTGCAATGCTAGATGAAATCTTTAATTAGGCATCAAATTTTTAAAATGTTAGAGATAGTATGTAGGTATATAGGGAAAATAAAAAATATAAAATTATAATGAAGAGTAAGAACTTTTAAATTTTAATATAACTAGAACAAAATATTCAGTAATTAAAAATTTTGATAGGAATTAAAAATTTGCTCGAGTATAAATGTTGTGCTTGTTTTTAAGTGGTTTCGATTTACTTTAGGTTTGTTCCAACAATGCTCAGAAATGAGTTACTGACATCAGGATTCTGCACAGTAGTTTATTGAGACTGCAAAATTGTGTACTACCCAGTGGTTTGTTTCTGATCGTTGGAACAGACCTTTTATTCAATAAATAATCGAACAAGTTAAATGTGTATTTGGAATTTTTTTAATTTTACAAATCTGGAGCTTGAATATGGATTTTCAAATGATGCACTTTTTGTAGTTTTTAATAATGCTTATTTTTTTTTTAGTTTCTTGTTCATTTAATAAAGATGCTTTTTTGTATATGGGGTGATAATTTTTAAGCAGAGGCGTGCAGCACCCACAAGATCACTGCCAGAATTAATTCAAATGGGTAATCTAAAAATATGGAGTAGGTTCCCTGCACAAGATTTTCAAGAACTTGTAAATACAATGTTTTAATGAATTATTGCCGTTATTAAAGTTAAAGGTGATGAAACACTCATGAAAATTTGTAAATATTTAACCCTTTCAGTGTATTTGTCCCTCCAGAGGGACACTCTTAATTAACCCTGAAGTATAAATCTGTTAATTTTGCTAAAATTTTTTTCTTTTTGGTTTATTTACTTTATTTGCATTACTTTTAAGGATTAATATTATAAAAAAATTATTTTCATAGTAAATTTTTGTTTTTGTAATGTCCCTGAACAGGGACGTTATGTCTTGGAGTAATAAAAAATACTATGAAAATATTTTAATTTACTTAAAATAAACAAAGAAAACATACAATCTACTACAATGGTATTTTTTTTAATGAAAGTGGAAGTGAAAGGGTTAAAAAAATAAAAGAATTTATCAGATTTATGTATGATTTGTTCTTGTAGTGACAGTCACTATAAATATGAGAAGTGTGCTAATTGAAACGGGACAGGGCTCATATAGTTTTATTTAAAAAGTAAACCTTGTCATTAATCAAATATAAATGATTATTATATTATATTATTGAAATATATAATGTAAAACAAATTGTTGTAATGTTTTTCTGAAATCAGAAGTGTTGCCAGGTTTGTTACTGTCTGCTGCTGTGACGTGTACAAGCGAACATAATAAACCTACTTATTGAGTACATTAATATAAAAAACTCATAATAAATCTGGAAACTATACATTTGAAATTTTCCTACTTATTTTTTCATTACTGCTATTACCCAATAGAACAATTCCTATGCTTTTATTTAATATTTCCTTTTCCACAAATAAATATAAAAAAATAATTAGTAAAATTATAAAATTAGTTCCAATTAAATAATGAACTATATTATTAATTGAAATTGTTAATATAAGAAATGAATAAATTAAGAAAATAAAAGTGTAATAATGGGAAATGTGTAAATTGTATTTATTTCTAATTTTAAATAATTTTGTGTGTATTGTTAATTTTCTTTCTAGTGTAAAATTAATAAATTAATAATTTTAACAAAAATTTAATGAGATGTTTTATTTTGTGTTAGAATCCGAATACAATAAGAATGCTGCTGTCATAATGATTACTCTGAATTTCAAATACATAGTATCTATAACTTATCAATAAATAAATATTAAGTTGTTAGGTATAAAAAAATATTTCCTATATTCCTAAAAGATTAACACTTCACCTCCAGTGGATAACTTCGATAACTGTATCTGCAATACTTTCCACATTCTCGTCTCCTTTGAGAAGTAGTCCCATCATAAGTAATAAAAGCAGGAACAGCATTTTTTAGGTAGTTTTTTTTATATTTGCACTGCACATTAAATAATGGTAATCTTATAATTGAAGGGTCTGGAAATGCACCATTCTTGTTCCGGCTAGTTCTGATAGTTGGAATCGTAACATATAGTTGCAAGGTTATATTTAATTATTTGGATCCAGGGAATAAGCATATTGAAATAACTTTTACTTTTTATCATGTATTTACCAATTTTTTCATCGATTAAAAATAAAAAAATCTGTAGATTTTCAAGTAATAGGATCGTTATTTTTAACTTCAAATTTGTGTCAAATTCTAGACTTCATTCAGTGCGGAATGGTGTGAATATGTGGATTTCTAGACTCGTCAACTACAAGATAACCTTAAATAATTATTAGGTACATCAGAAAAAACATTGTTTAAATTATTAACCAGTGTATGTACAAATTATTCAATACACAAATACCAACATCTACGACCCCAAACTACATTTATTTACTTAAAGGGATTAACTCCTATAAAAATACAGAATTGAAAAATCTTAAATATTTCTTACAACTCAAATTTGTATTAATTTAAAATCAGTACTTCTATAAAAACCTAGTAAATACATTTAAAGAACTGGAACAAAACACATTCAAGGATGATTATTATTAAACAAATGTATATTTAAACACTTGAAAATAAAAAGGCTACAAGTAAAATAAATTTATCATAGTATCTATTTGATTCTTATAACCAGATACAACTTTCTAGCATTATAATCAGGCTAAAAGGAATAAGTCAAAGATTTTATTTATTCACAGGGTCAGAAAAATATCAAAAGAAATAGGTACCTTGTGTATATGAAATTTATACCATGAATACATTATAATAGGGTCCAAGTCATAACATTATTAGTACCAAGGGGACAGGATAAATAATACGAAATATTTATATAGTAAAACTTTATACTAATAATTATTTTTATTACAGAAAAGACAAAGTTGAATAACCTATTTACATAACCTACAATCATTTAAAAGGTAGACATTAAACATATTTACTTGAAAAATAACGTTTCCTAGTAGATTTCTTAGCACTTTTTCACGGATAACATAATTTACATTAAAATGTTTTTCACAAATGGAACTTTTGGGTTTAATGTTTATTTCCATACCACCTAAATTGCACCATATTCTGTATAACTGTTTTTTGGCATTATAAAACTGCTATCAATATGTTGAAGACTCTCTCCCATAATCACAATTAAAAACAGCTCAACGATCCACCATGATTTATATATTTTTAGATTTTAAAAAATATTTATCTGTCAACACTTTTCAAATTGCAGCTCCTACCACCCTCATCTTTTATTTACTTTCTCGCCGGATAGATACTAGCGAACCTAGCGGATTTTAGCTAGGAAGTACGATCGGTTTTATCGCCGTTTTCATTTGTTTTTAAATAGGAGTTGATACACCTTATAGTACACCGTGAAGCAAATTCAAAATTTGTTTTTCGATTTGGATTTATATACCTACCTGAAACAAATACAAATGGGTTGGGTAAAAATGGGATGGGAAGTAATCTATTCGGACGAAGCGCCTCATATAATTACGATCGAACTTCACAAGTTCGTTTGATCGGGTAATTATATTCGGCGCTTCGTCCGAATAGATTACTTTATAATAATAATAATAATAATAAACTTTATTTGCAACTTCCAGTTTTTTATACATATAAAAATATTCAGAAAAAAAGTGCCAAAGAAGGCTGCAAAAAGGACTGGTGAACAGTGGATACTGATCAAAGCACCAGCCCTGAGTATTACCAATGCCACAGGACATCGTACAAAAAACAATATAAAAATAAACACAAATGATAGTAAAAAAAAATGTATAAACATTCTAAAAAGTAGCTATCACTCTGCTGTGTCAAGAAGAAACTTTTTGTAAAATTTTTTAAATTTACTTACAGACATTTCTTTAAAATGTTGTGGGATAACCTTGTACATTGCATAAATATTATAAGTGAAAGACCGTCTGAAAATAGCAGTATTATGTATTGGAGGTGAGATACGACCACAAAAACGTAGATTGAGGTTATGAACATCAGAACGATACATTATTTTATTAAAAAGATATGGAGGGGATTTATGTAAAATAACAGAATGAAACAAATTAGCCGAGTGTAAGTTTCGTCTGGATTGCATATCTAGCCAGTTTGAATCCTTGAGTTTATGAGAGACTCTATCAAATTTCCGTATTCCATAAGAAAATCTTAAACAAGATTTCTGTACTCTCTGAATTCTAATTATGTCTTCGTTATCTAAACAGGGCCCATAAACTGAATCACAAAAGTTAAAATTACTCAGAACCAGGGAATCTGTTAATAACAATTTTGTTGTAGTTGGAAGAACATGTCGATGTGGGTAAAGCATTTTTAAATTCATGTATGCTGTTTGGATGCACTTGTTAGCGTGAAGTTTAAACCTCAAGTCATTATCAATTACTAAACCTAAATTGCGAGCAGATGTGGAAAATGATAAAATATTCCCATCAACTAGAATCTGCATTTCATTTTGTAGTTGATGTCGGTATTTACCAAATAACATTACTACACTCTTAGCTGGATTAATATTAAGTTGATGAATAACTTAGTAGGCTGTTTAAAGTTACATTGTTTCAGGCTTAGGAAATGTATCAAGGTTATACAGTATCTTCTTTGATATTTCCTAGAAAAACAAAAGTTATTGTTTTCAAGCCTATTGTAAAAACAAGCAAAAATTTTATAAACAATCTAACCTACTATGTAAACAGAAAAAGTATCTTTTTTAAGATGCTATGATGTGAATGTAAAACAATTAATACCTAATTATTGCTTCTGCAAATCTGGATTCTTCCAGAGGCCTGTTGTAAAAATTTATAAAAGCTTTCCACAGAATGTCTCCTGGAATAAAGCAGAAAATCTAGCAGTACCTACCTATTTATCTGCGTCGCTGCTTTATCTTTCTTAAAACAATTTGATGTATGGTTTAGGTTCCCACTTTTAGTATGGTGGTAAACTGGCAATTAATAAAAATTCCTAGTTTTCCTGATTTCAGCTTTTCATTAATTAATGTAGGTACTCTACCGTTTATGTACGATGCTCTAGCGGAGTAGTAGCGATGCAGATCCTAGAGAATTTTCTACGAGATATTACCAACTCCAACAAACCTTACAAGTTTTAGATTCTTTCTGTTTTGATGTTTTTATGAGCACTGGAATTAATATTTGGATCAAACCTGTGATTACGATATTTTGTATTTTATTAGTTTGTTTGATTATCTTCATAGGTGGGTAAATTAGGGGGGCTTAGGGTAAAATTGTCCCAAGTTTTTTTTTGTTGGCAGTTTTTAACATTTTTGCCTATAAAATTTGGAAATCCAATGTTTTCTTTATAATAAAGCTACTTTTGTTGCATCTCGCTAGGACGCGCCATTTTCAAGAGAAAAGCATTTGAAAATTTCATGATAAGTTGATGTTATCTTATTCGAAAATGTAAACAATAATTAGTAGGACTGTGGAATCAGAAATTTTATTTTTTTTAACTTTAGAAATCCGGTGACTAAAGAAATTTTAGAAAATATTTTAAAAAATGTGCAATCTGGACTTCACTTGTAACACCCTGTATCTTGAAAACGAAACGTTTTTGGACCTATGATTATATGAACTTTTACTCCTATTTTAGGATGTAGATTACGCTGTTAAAATATGACTAATGTCTAATTTCGGGACACCCTGTATAATATAATGCAATTACTAATACTTTTTTAATATAAGAGAAATAAATAATTAAACCAGATTGTGTATTAGTTTAGATAATTTAAGTATATAGTGGGCGAGGGACGGTCATTATTTGTGTTTGCGTTAAGCGGCAACTTATACATAAATATATTATTCTCTTTAGATCATCTTACGATGACATGAGACAGGTTACAAAATTAGTTTTATATTATCAACTAACTAAATTTCATAAGGTTAGTTGAATACAACATAGACAGCAGGAGCAGGAGCAGGGACAGGAACAGGAGCAGGAACAGGAGCAGGAGCAGGAACAGGAGCAGGAACATGCACAGGAACAGGAGCAGGAACATGAACAGGATCAGCAGGAGGATGAGGATGATGAGGAAGAGGATGAGGATGAGGATGAGGATGAGGATGAGGATGAGGATGAGGATGAGGAGGAGGAGGAGGAGGAGAAGGAGGAGGAGGAGGAGGAGGAGGAGGAAATTAAAAATTATTATGATTTTAGAGTCAAGGACAACTCGGTATCGCACGAATAACAATATAATGAAATATGAGTTTTTAATTACTGCTTGTTTCAAAGATTTCTAGAACTCCGAAAACGTATGAAAAATACAAATAAACAGATCAATTTTGTTTATCTCGAAACCTATCGAATTTCCGATAAAAATGATAGGGCATTTTTGTAGATAAGATCTTTCTTTTTTATCTGAACAAAAATTCTCTAATTTGCATATTGTGGAAGATATTGACGGGAACCAGTTTTAGTGTCCATTTTGGGCCCTTTCCAACGCAGCAGAGTTGGTAAAAGTTTTCGACCTTGGAAGCGACCGCCGAGACCTAAGAGTTGAGCCACAACGGAAATCTGGACCGACTTAATGACAGGTTGGTCCCTTCAGTTACTGGACTACTTAGGTGGTTCAAGGTTTTATTTTTAGAAAATTTATTGAATTTGTAGTTTATTCTTACAATGAAAAAGGTCTAAAAATAGGCCATTTTATACCACACGTTTTTAATTAAAAACAATTAATTTAAAAAAATCAATGCCTGAACCACCTAAGTTGGACATTTATCTACAATTAAAAAAAAATAGTACGATATACGGTATAATTACGGAAATAGTTACAAATAACTTTTGGTCTGCAGAAGCCATTCTAATGCACAAGGATACTCTGTCCTTAACTAAATTATAGAAGCAACCAATACATGCACTCTTCTTCAATTTCTAGGTCTATTTTTTTTTCGGTTTTTCATGCTTTCTCTTTAATTGACTTTGGTATCAGGATGTAGACCCAGTTCAAATGCATGGATATAATGTAATATACAGTGAAGGAGACATAAATAAGGCTGATAGCGTCTTAATGTACATCAAAAATGATTACAATTATACTAAACAAATTATTAATATAGGTATACACACATGTTTAGAAGTTAAAATTAAGGTCAATGGCAAAACCGTTATTATTACAGGAATATATAGATTTCCTAACACAAATATGGATGATTTTATGAGCAATTTTAAACTATACTTAGAAAATATAGGTTGATTATCATGTAATAGTTGGAGATGTAAATATAAATATTTTGTTATCTAATAATGATATAGTCAACGACTTTCTAGATATACTTGGTAAATACAACTTTATATCTACTAAAAATGTACCAACTAGAATTGTAGGTAATAGTAAGACATGTGTAGATCACATGCTAATTTTGATTTAAATATAATAAAAAATGGTATAACAGATCACTATTCGACAGTAATACATTTGTCTATTGTCAACTCTGTTAAGAGTAAATATGAATGTTTATTTCACGAAGTATAGATACCAGAAGCACAGTTTATTGCTAAATAATCAGTTAGCTCACTTGGACCAGTTGAATGTTCCAAGGATACAAATTCAGGATGCGCAGAAGACTGCTGTTTGAATATAGGCGGTTGTCATATATTGTATTGGTTATGATTTGATTCTGTATGCACCAGGGATACAAATTCGAGTTGCGCAGTGTATAAACTGGAACATTGAGATCAAAAATGCCGACGCAGAGTGAGCGAACTGATTCTTTAGCTATAAACTGTGCCAGAAGTCCGAACGGTATAGGCTTTTTTGTAGGATTCATGTACCCAAATATTAAACCCAGATCTTAGTTCTTTTTTCTGCCACTGGCTGCGCAAATATTCAGGATGTACCGAAAGGCAAATGAGAATTCAGGAAAAGTGGCTTTATTCAAAGCACCGAAAGTGAGTAACCTCTAAATAATATTAAAAATTTGTTTTTAACAAATGCTTGATTAATAAATTTGTTTAATTTTCAAATAATAATTAATTAAACGAATACTTCTTCAAAAGTGGCGCGCCCTACCGGCGAAAATTCTGTCCCCCAAATTGATGCCATTCATTCAACATTACGTTCGGACTCCTGGTATCTATACTTCGTGGTCTATTTAAAAAACTAATATGAAAAAAGTTAAATATGATTTAAGTAAATTAGAATGGAATGAGCTTTATAGCATTACTGATGTCGAACAGGCGACGGCATATTTTATGACAAATTTTACAACTTGTATAAGTAAAAATACTAGTACTTCTAAACGAAAAAGAAATGAACAAAAACGCAATGAGTGGATAACAGAAGGTTTAATAAAATCAATTAATAAAAGGGAAATGATGTACAAAAATTATAAAAAAAATTTGGACTATTAACAAAATAAACAAGAATTTTTAACTTATATAACATATTTAAACAATTTAATAAAAAATACAAAAAATACAAAGAACAAATAGAATAAAATAGTAGTTCCGCAAAACACATATGGAAAACAATAAAAACAATGACATCAAATGTAGAGGAAATCAAAAGTATTAAAAAAATTAATTACAAAAACAACATATTATAACTGCTGAGTTAGAAATAGCAAAAATACATTTAATAACTAAACCTCCAACTGCTTCCCCTCCTAGAAAATACGTAGGAGAGAGCATTTTCCTGGCTCCACTGACAAAAAAGAAATTATAAGAATCATCAACTCCCTAAAAAATAAGAAAGCTCCTGGTATAGATGATATAACAGCGGAAATTCTAAAAGAAGTTTCTGTGGACCCCTTACGTTCCTTATAAATCTAATGTAATAATTGGCATTATTATTAGTTGAAAATATAAAGAATTTATCAAAAATTCTAAATGTATTTTAATGTTTTAAATTAAAAATTAAAAAGGAAGACACGTATGAAAATAAAACAAACAATCAGGTTATTAATCTAGTCAATGGCTACATTGAGCGTACCCGAGAATACCGATCAAGGAGAAGCGACAGCTTGGTGTTTTTAGTGTACCGTTTTGTAACGCGCATGTGCGAAAATAAGTTGTGTCTCACTCAAAATGATGTTATCTGTCAAAGTCAGTCCAAGTTGTGTTTAGTACGTGAGCAATGTTAAGTGATATTTTTTGGTGTTTGTTTTGTGTAGTAATAATATGAAGATTTTTTACACACTTAGGTATATTAATACAGATATAAAATGTGCCAAAAAAGTTATTAGGAAACTAAGAATTGTATCACATGTATAAATATTAAGTATAATGATTTAATAATTTTTGACATTTTATTTTTCATATGAATGTATTGGATTTTCTGAAATATATGTTTGTCTTCTTTTAAATAAATTTAATAAACAATGAACTGCAGATTTTGTTTATTTTATTTTGAAATTATATTTAAAAAATATAATAAATCCGAGTGTTTCAATTAGGATTGGGCAAAGTGGGTGAAATCCCTTTATTATGGCTAAATTGTAAGTTACAAGTATGTCAATATAAAGATGTTTTGCCCATTCATATTTATATTTATTGAATGAATCATACTGGAGTTGATTTTGGAAATATTGGTACATACTTGAATAAGTACTATTTCTAAAAATTCGTCTATGCCCACACAGGACCATTGGACTATGTCCAATGGACGTACATTTTAGATCCATTTGAGGGTCAGGACGTCCATATCCGGGCATTCAGTGTACGTCCGTTTATGCTAATTAATTTGACAGCTGAATATCGATACCCAGAGAATGTCTGTTTTTGGACTTAATTTTAAGTTTAGTAGTATTTTGACGTCCAGCGGACGTCCATCTTAGGTAATTATTTATTAAGCCTACCAGATAATTCCCATCAATATACACTTCCGTTTTTTTAATATAATTGGTAACTAAAAATTGACAAATTGAATCTATTGCATTTCATTCTATCAGCGGAAGTTTGAAATCTTATTCCATTATAACTATATCTAGTAAAAAGTTTTCAAGTGGTTCCTTGATCGAGCTCGTCTAGCGATTGAAAGCGTAAAACGATAATGGATGTGTCGTGATTTCAATTCTGCTCAGGTCAAGTGATCTTTAATTAAAAAAAATAAAAAAAAATAAATGGTGTATAGCGGTTTGCGAAAATAGTAAACAAATTATTAATAATATAAAATAGTGTGTGGTGATTTGCGGTTCTGTAAAAAAAGTGGGGGATGTGGTCTCAATGGAAATATAATTCTGGTCGTTTTTTGAATGTCCAGTATTCGACGTCCAAATATATTCCAGAATTGGACGTCCTCTGAATGGTCAAGTGTGCCATTTTTATACTTCACTGGACGTCCATTGGATGTCGGAAGTCCAGAAAAAACTTATTTTTTGACGTCTAGACATCCAAAATTGTATATCGAATGGACGTCCAATGGACATATTTGTATTGTCTGGGTGATAGCCAGGCCAGGTATTTAACTCTAAATACATAAACCTTTAATGACATCTGGCTTATCTTTGTGAGCAAACACTTGTTTCTACAGAAATGAGTAATAAACTTGAAAGTCCTTTTAATATAATATAAATCCAGAAATTCTAAAAATATGTAAGTACTTTTTAAACCTAAAAGCTTTGAAAATATATGCACATTGCAAATATTTAGTTAAACCTCTCAAACTTAATATCTTTTTAATTGTTACCTAAAATTTTTTTGGTACCCTTAATTTTATTTACCTTATTTTTACTTAAGGAAAAGGTAATTTAATTTAAATATGGGGCTTTTATTACATTGTTAACAATAAATAAACCAAATATTGAACAAATTTTATAGATAAATTATAAAATAATAAACGTCTTTTACTTTTATAACAAATAATTATTACATAATGAATTATATTTTGGTGCCGAAATTTCACCATTGCTATTAACTAACTACTTCAATGTAATTAAATCACATTACAACATTTGCGCATGGACTATAACAATGATTTCAGATAATTTGATAAGTGTAGAAAATAAGCAAGCATGTTTTCTCAGCGTATTAAGTTGTGTATTAATCAATGTCATGTTGTGAACAAGTATTAGAAATTAAAAATTAAAAAAAACCGACTTCAAAAACGTGCAGATGTCATTACATTTTTTTTTTTTTGGCTTGGGCACTTGCCATTCAACCAGACGCGGAATATATTATATAAGTTTAAATTGCATTATCACTCTAAATACATACATTCAATCATACACACTTTTGTCCTAAGCAAGAAAAGAAGTAAAATATATAACAGAAGATAAGGCAAGCAAGGAATAAACAAAGGAAAACATTTCTTCTTGTCTAGGGGCCCGTCAAGACACACAAAACTAGGCCACGGAAAGGTAGGAATATAACAATTGGGTTAGAACATAGGTTGCAAGACTAATATTAATTACAAACATACTTTACTTTCATACACAAATATCAAGAGGTCGTAAATTTTTGTTTGATTAAGTGAGAGGAGATGGCAAATGTTAAATGGAGGAAATACATTATTTTTAATTAGATCTTGTATCAGATCTTGAGATTGTTGGGTATAGTTTGCACAACTAAAGAAAATATGATTTAGATCGCCTTTCTCTTGACACATAGTACATATCTCCGAATCTATAACATGGATTTTGAATAAATGTGCTGGATAACATGCATGTCCAAATTTCAATCTAATGATAGTTGTTATATACTTTCGAGGAAGTGAATAGTTTTTAAACCAATGCACATTCGGAATTTTTGGTTGTATTTTTGAATATTGAGTTGTAGTGGTTTTGCAAAAGTCTTTCCAAGATTTTCTCCAATTTTTCATTTGACGTTGTTTCTCAATTGCAAAAGCATCCAAATTGCACAGCTGATAACTTGTCGGTAAGCCATTGGTAGTTGCGCTTTTAGCCAAAACATCTACATATTCATTATGTTTGAGCCCTATATGTGCTTTAACCACTGATCTGTATTATTTTACTGGATAGGATATAGTCTATATTAAACATACTACAAAACCGTTCCACCAAGGAGACCGGAAGTGCAACAATGCTGGCCGATTTGGGCAAATTATTGTGGGTTCACAGAACTGAAATTTGGGATAATTTGACATACCTAACCTATAATTTGATTAGTTTTTCTTCTTATTCTTCTTCTATTCCTTTTGCGGGAGATGTCCTTCGGAAAAATTCACCACTGATTTGATTTTTTATGAAAGAAAATATAAAAATGGAAACGTGAAGCATATTGTGTCTTCAGGAATGAACGTTTATTGTTTATTTCATACTCTTTTTACTTTGTTTTCCACAATAAAAACATCTCATCATAGCTTGTTGACACAATTAAATGACAAATGGAAATAGAGGTTACGTTAAATAACATCCGGTCCGCCATATTATTTGCCCAAATCGGCCAATTTTTCGGAACGTTTTTTAGGGGGCTATATCCTATCCAGTAAAATAATACAGATCAGTGGCTTTAACCCATATTAATTGAACCGTTTTCGATGTATTATGGATTTCGAATAGTATCTTTTTAATGAGCAAAATATAAGTATTTGATGAATTGGAAGGAAGCTTTGGGCTTTGGATAGCAAGTAATACAGATAGGGAATCAGATAAAATAACTGCAGTAATATTATTAGATATTTTAAAGTATTTTATAGCTTCATATATAGCAATTGCTTCTGCACTAAATATTGAAAAATTTGATGGTAACTTAAAACGTTCTCTGTAGATGTAGAAGGAATGAAAAAGGCACATCCTGTACCAGCTGAAGTTTTAAAAGCATCTGTGTAGATCTTTGTAGAATCAGGCCAGTTTTCTAGTTGTGAGTTCAAAATATTGGAACTTATTTTATGATTTTCATGATAAATTGGTTGTATAACATTAACATTGTTAAAAAAGGCAAAGAAATCCTCAAAATCTAAGCACTGATCTATACTGATGAGATCCTCATAATGGCTAATATTTCTAAAAGCTTCACAAAGTGGGGGAGATTGTTTATGTATCCAATATTTTTGGGTTAAATCAAAATGATTTAATTTACAAATACTAGCATACAAGGTAGGGTTTGTACATCGGACTTTTATTAGAAATTTGTTGCTAAGATATTCTCTTCTATAGCATAATGGCGGTTCTAATGCTTCGACATGCAGTGGATCGATAGGGGTTGATTTCATAGCACCTATACAAATGCGAAGTACCGTATTTTGAAAGACATCAATTCTTCTTAAAATGTGATTGCTTGCTGATCCATAAAGTATACAACCATAATCTAAAATGGATCTTATGTACGATCGATAAAATAACAAAGAAGTTTCGACATCCGCTCCCACCAGGTTTTCGATATTGATTTCAAGAAATTTAAACCCCTATTGCATCTATTTAGCATATGATCAATATGTAGTTTCCATGTCAATTTCACCACTGCTATTAACCCTAACTACTTCAATGTAATTAAATCACATTACAACATTTGCGCATGGACTATAACAATGATTTCAGATAATTTGATCAGTGTAGAAAATAAGCAAGCATGTTTTCTCAGCGTATTAAGTTGTGTATTAATCAATGTCATGTTGTGAACAAGTATTAGAAATTAAAAAAAACCGACTTCAAAAACGTGCAGATGTCATTACCACATCTTAATCAAATTTATATGGGACCACCCCTGAGGTACCCCCTTACTAACAAAAAAAGAATCATAAATCGGACAAGGTGATAAAGCATTATCGCTAAACATACATAAAAAATTAAGAGTTTGAGGATTTTCTCATGGACCCAATTATTAGATTTTGATAAAATTTATATGGGACCACCCCTGAAGTAGCCCCTTACTTAAAGAATTATCGCTGAACATACATACATAAAAAAAAATATCGCGACGCATTGAGAATCTCCTCCTTTTTTGAAGTCGGTTAAAAAGGTCCATCCGATATCAAAGGCACCGACAGCTACTGTCGCTTCTCCTTGATAGATATTCTCGGGCGTGACATTTTAAAAATACAACCATCACGTAAATTTTGGTTTATATAGATAGGAGACAGAAAGAAAGACTCTCAATCCAGTGCGGACGAAGGTCCAGAACTCTCGTCGAGGGCGAAAGCTCTCGTTTTTTTTTTTTTAGTCCCAAAACAAAGTAATGTGTAAAGCTTTTAGCTTTTGTGCAGCGACTTGTGAAATATGTTGTTTTAGATTAAAGATACTTACTAAGCCAGCAGTAATAGAGTTTGAGGAGGAAGAGGACATGTTCTACACGCACGAAAAAGAAGAAAAGGCGGACAAGTGCGAGATGTGCGAATAAGCACATCTTAAGATGAATTAAAGAGGTTTGGACTGCCCAAAAGAGGCAGAGAAAATAGTGATATGTAAAGTGATTATAAAATAATATGTGAATAATGTGTTACAGCTATGCGACGAGGAATTCCAGGAGCTCCAGTTGAAATTTGTATAAAATATTTGTTGTTTTTTTTTTTTTGGAAAACCTGAAATGTAAACAATATTTTTGTCATAGGGTAATTAAAAGACGTTGCCACTGCACAAGAAGAAGAAAAAGAAAACAGAAGAAGGAAAAGAAGAAAGAAGAAGGGGTCAACACTATTACAAAGTCCAAATCGTGATAGTTACCCGAATCCAAGACCGTACCAAGGCAATCCAAGGTTTCACGATTCCACAATCTATGGCAGAGAATGGGCCGAATTCCAGGACACCAGAATCCGAAGCTACAAAGAGACTGCTACATCCAAATCCAAAATCAAGGGCCAACCAGTACCACCAAGCTCTCAGAGGGCACGAAGCATATCGCCAAGGGAGCTTGACATGATATTGGGTCCATTTTGAGTCTGTGGGAGCCAGATCCACAGAAGGAAGAAGATGGAGTCAAATGCGAAAAATGAGACCAAAGAATGTATATGGATTGGACTAAGGTTCAAAGAAAGAAGCCATTCCCAGTAATCAGTCAATAGGGACCTACCCGTAGCAGCCGTGTACAGCAGCCATGTACAGTAGCAGTCTCACAGTAGCAAGCCAAGGAAGCAGTCCAAAGCCAGAGTCTATTGGAAACTACCACAGCAGAAAGAACCTGTAACCTCAGTCAAAAAGGATACCAGGTCAGCAGCCCAAGGACCAATCCAGGAAAGTCAAGGATCAGTGGATAATGAGAGGTGACAGCCAGAGAGCAAAGGGTAGTTACGGCCAGCCAATCAAGAAGACCAAAGAAGACACAACTTGTGCAGTGAAGCAAGCGTAAGGTTACCATATTATTGTAGATTGTGTTTAAAACTTTTTTTGTAAATTATTTACATTAAGGGTTTTAAAAAGAATTTTTTTTCTATCGGAGGAATAATGTAATAATTGGCATTATTATTAGTTGAAAATATAAAGAATTTATCAAAATTTCTAAATAAGTATTTTAATCTTTTAAATTAAAAATTAGAAAGGAAGACACGTATGAAAATAAAACAAACAATCAGGTTATTAATCTAGTAAATGGCTACATTGAGCGTGACATTTTAAAAATACAACCATCACGTAAATTTTTGTTTATATAGAGAGGAGACAGAAAGAAAGGCTCTCAATTCAGTGCGGACGAAGGTCCAGAACTTTCGCTGAGGGCGGAAGCTCTCGTCTTTTTTTGGGACTCTTTAAGTCCCAAAACAATGTAATGTCTAGAGTAAAGTTCTGTGTACGAATTGTAAATTATGGGTAAATAACTTTAACTTATTTTTAAAGTGCTTTTGTTTGATAGTAATTAATTGATTTACATATAAATGCCAATTTTACATTTTCGTCCAGAACTATCATATTTATCTTATACATATTTTTATATTATTATGTAGTTAAAGTTTTGTAGTGCTTTATTCCCTAAATGTAATTTTATTCATTCTTTCTTAAGACTATTAAAATTTTACATTTATTGTAAATATACCTTTGTTAATGTTTTAATACTTATTATTAATCTCTCCCCCCTTTCCAAACCAGTAAAATATTCTGAGAATTTGAGAAGCCTCGGCGTTTCTATTTCCTTAGGACTAAAAGAGTCTAAAATTAGTTGCCAAGAACCGTTCGACTATGTTATTAAGGGATAATTTTTTGTTTTAATTTAATTTTTTTTATTATTTTTATTTGCCACTGGTAAATGGAGGTTCCTTCAGGACTCCAGGACCCTTTGGCTGGTGACAGTGCTGCCCTAATCCCTTAATAGTATATCAACAACAGTAGCTAAAGACCTATCAGTAGTTACAAATGGGTTTTAGGCACGATACACATACACCGGTATGCTACTATTTCGGACCAAATTTCGCACTTTCCGCGCATGACGTAGCAAGCATGAAGTAAACTTTAGGGACCGTGCGTCATGACTTTAACGCTAACTGGTGACAAAAATGTGAACTTTTTGGGGGGTATTTATTAATGTTTTATACGGCATTTATTGTTTAATAATTATTAATAAAATGAAGTCGAATTATTTTCGTAATATCAATATCGAAAAAACTTGTTGCATCCGTGGATGTACAAACACATCACTTTAGAAACCTGGATTTCATTCGATAGTAAAGAAATTTTATAAATTTCCACATAGCACAATTATGCCTCACACCCAATGATATACTTAATTACAAAGATTGCTTATCCATATGTAAATCAGACGACGACAAGCGTATTTCACTGGGAAAAGTTTTCTTTTTATCTAGCTTGTATCAATTTTGAGCACTTAGTTGTAAAGAAATCATTTACAGAAAAATTAGAATCTTTAGTGTTTTCTTGTCATTAAGATTTTTACATATTTAAATGACCATTTTATATAAATATAATTTTACAGATAATGGTTTATTCTGTTGATTAAAACTAATGTAGAATGTTATGAAATAAGAATATCCAATTTGACAAAAATATCACGGCCCTCTTTACAATTTATTAACTATTTCTCATTTATTATTAAAATAAACAAATCATAAATAATACATTGCAATTACTGTCAAAAGAGATTGTAACAAACTTTAAAATATTAAAAATCCAGTGATTTTTTGTAAATTTTTTTAGTGACATTACCATTAAACATTATTCAGAATAATAGATAAGTGTCCAATTACAACTCTTACCAAAGTTGTTCATACCTCATATCAAAATTGTTTACATTACCTTTTCAAAATTTTATTACATATTGCAATTATGTATTTTATGTAGAATTGTTTCTGAAATAAGGACGGAATTGAAAAAGGCTGAATCGAATATTGCAAGTTATAAAGATATTTTATCAAGAGTGTTTACACCAGGCCAAATAAAAAAATTAAAGAACCAAGGTAGCAGGATGAGAATTCGATGGTCCCCGGAAAATATTGCTTCTGATATATCACTACGCAGTGTTAGTCCTAAAGCATATAGATTTTTAAGGAGTAATAATTATCCTTTACCAGCATTATCGACACTGAGGAAATGGGTTGGCAATATTGATATAAATCAAGGAATTCTGAAAACGGTTATATCATTATTACAGAAAAAAGCCTTGGATTTAAGGCCTGTTAACCGAATATGCGTACTCACGTTTGATGAAGTTTATCTTTCGAATAAAATTGAAATAGACAAAAAACAGAAGCTATTAGTGTAATGAAAATAGGTAAGCAAAGGGCTTAATTCCATTTCAAAAAGGTATCTTACTAACAAACAAGTCATTAATAGAAATGTTCAATTACTTAAAAAATACATATGATGTGGAATATATATTAACGTCCCGCTTAAACCAAGATGTACTTGAAATTTTTTTTTGCATATATTCGAGGCATGGGGGGTGCAAACGATCATCCAACTCCTTTAGATTTTAAATATAGATTAAGATGGTATATTGTGGGCAAACATTCAGCCGCCATCTTCACAGAGAAAACGAATACTTACGAAACTGAAGAAACCTGTCTTCTTGATGTGCTAAGTGAAACAAGTGATATATCACACAAAGACATGTGTTTAACACAACAAATGTTTTCTAGCGTTGTAAAAAAATGTACTTTAATTGAAAATGATTGTGACGTAAAACAAAGCATTTCTGATTCGTTTATAGAGCCTTTGTATTTAGAGGAAGAAATACTTGATGCAGAAATTTCATCGTTGATTCAAACATACGAAATTAAAGAGAAAATTCACCTGGATTGTTTAAAGTATATTGCTGGTTTTGTGGCATACAAATTTAGAGATAAATATGACTTGGGAATTCCTACAAAAAAACTAGACCCAAATAGAGCCCCAGATTGGCTGCAGATGATTTCTAGAGGGTCACTTCTCCATCCAAACCGCGAATTGTGGGAAGTAGCGCAGATTCTCGATGCAGAGTTTTACGAAATGAATGGAACCTCTATATCGAAGAACAAACATATTTTTCAAGAATTGGCTCAAAGAACAGTGTCGAAAATAGAAAACAATTCAGTTCCATACGAAGTAATTCTCTGCCTTAGTAGAACTCGAACGTATATTAGGTTACGAGACATGAATAGAAAAATAAGTTTTATGAACTGCCAAAAAAAAACTAGACAGGAAAATGTCGAAATTTACAAATTTCAAAAAGTAAATATTAAGATTTTTCATACAAAAAGTAACGTAATACGTTAATATAAATAATATTTTAATTTTTGATAGGTTTACAAAAAAAGTTTTAAACAAAAGTTTTATGAAAGTTATCAGAAAACGTCCATCAGAAATATACTGGTTGCACCATTAGTTTAAAATAATGCACATATATGTTTTTTAAATGGTACACGAATATTTTTTTAATATTTCAAACTCTAAAAAATTCAAAAATAACCGTTAAAACTGTATAATGTTAATTTTATTAGTTTAAAAGTTATATTCATTTAAAAAGGGTATATTACAGAAACATTTTTATTACCAAAATAATCAACCAAACAAATATTTTATTAATTTTATTTAATTAAATGCTTTTAGTGTCTTTCTTGTTCTAATCATTTGGCAGTATCCAATACTGTTGTAAAATATTAGCAAGTTACGTTACTTTCTGCACACACTGTATGTATGTTTACTGTGCTCCACTGTGCAGGGTATCTGATGTGATAGGAAGATGTACACCTTGGAATAAAATCGACCTGTATTTGCATTTTTTTTGGAAAAATCTCCTCCAAAATTATCTGAGATAAATTCGTCAAAAGACCTTAATCACCTTGTACACTGGTTTTACTGGAATCTTGTTCGTTCTAATTGTGTATTATTGTTTGACGTTCTTTATTATAGATTTTTGTAAGATGCCTGCATTTCTTTAAAATAAAGTGTCTTTGCTCATTGTGTCTTATCACAAAAAGTCTTGTTTTAATCGCAATAAATAAACTGAATATTCATAAAATGTGTGTAATATTTATACTAATACAATAACTTTTCTACTTTTACTCCATACAATCCACAAACTTTATTAATAAAGTAATATTACAGTTTTTTATTATCGAAAACGTCTCGTTACTTTTGTATTTATTTATGCAGATGCCTCGGATTGATATGCCTAGTGACGTCATATCGTGTGACAAGGATAGAGCTAACATGCGTAGGAGCATACCGGTGTATGTGTATCGTGGTTTTAGGCTAGTTGGTTGTTACATTTAGTGAGAAGTGGTGGTTTTTAGGCTTCCCGGTTGTTACACTAATGTTTCAAAATGGTATTTGTCCAAAGGAATTCAAATCCGCAAAAATAACACCAATATTACTGCTCCCGAGCAAGAAAACCCCGTCCTTACCGAAGTTAGTGAAAATGGGCCTGTAGACTTTGATGTTCAGATTACTGATATTACTAATAATGTTACACCGAAAACGAAATAAACGCCATCAAGTTAATAATGCTACGTGGAAGATAAATAAATCGAAAGAAGCTAGGAAGTCTGGAAAAGAGTACTTAGGTAAGAAAAAAAAATGATGCAGGACAGTATGAGTACAACATTAAGAGAAATGCCAGGAAAATGAAAGTCCGTTGTAAATGTAAAAAAAAAGGAAAACAGTTTGTTACAGTGTGCGTTATTAACTGAAATTGAAAGACAAGAGAACTTTAATGAATTTCGGCAACTAGATTGGGAGGGTAAAAGATTATTTGTAAATTTTTTAACCAAAAAAACTGAAACTGCAAGAGCCAGAGGAAGGAAAGAAGATACCAAAAGTAGAAGGAAATACTCATGTCAATATTACTTAAAAAAAGACGGGGGTATTATTAGAGTATGTAAAACTATGTTTCAAAACTCGCTGTCTATTACAGAGTGGATGGCTCACCACTGGCAAAATAAACAAAATTATGTTCAAGAAGAAACTGGGGAGAATGGGGATGCATTACCGGATGACGATGGAAACGAGATTAAGAAACTAAGAAAATCAGCTGCAGTTAAAGCATTGGAGAATTTTCTGCAAACTCTACCTAAAGTAGAATCTCATTATTGCAGAAAAAGAACAAGTAAATTGTACTTGGATCCTTGCTGGAAATCCAAAAGGGAGCTTTACTTGTTCTATAAGAGCAGCTGGTGTTCTCAGAAAAATGTAGAATCTCTCTCTGAATGTAAATTTGCCCAAAAGTTCGAAGACATGAACTTGGCCTTGTTTCAGTTAAAAAAAGATTCTTGCGATAAGTGTGAATCCTACAAAACTGGAAACTTAAGCAATGAAGATTATGAAGCTCATGTGCTGAGAAAAGACGAAGTTAGGATGGAAAAAGAGACAGACAAATTTAACCCAAATTATGTGACTTTCACAATGGACTTACAATCCTTGTTGCAGTCTCCTAAGTCTACTGTGTCTGCACTGTATTATAAAATGAAGCTTTCAATCCACAATTTCACAATCTTCAATTTAACAACACATGATGGTTTTTGTTTTCTTTGGAACGAAACTGAGGGTGGTCTATCTTCAAATGAGTTTGCCACAATAATTTCTAAGTTTTTGCAGTCACAACTCCCTTTGCCTGAAGGAAAGACTACACTGGTACTATACAGTGATGGATGTTCATACCAGAACAGGAGTTCAACTGTGGCTAATGCTTTGTTGCATTTTTCCTGCACAAATAACATCGTAGTGGAACAAAAATATCTAGAAGTGAGTCATACCCAAATGGAGGCAGACAAAATGCACTCCATGATTAAGAGAAAGCTAAAAAATGTAAAAATCAATGTCCCAGCAGATTACACAAATGTTTGCAGAGAAGCCAGGAAAACACCAGCTAAATACAATGTCGAGTATTTAGAACACACATATTTTAAGAACTTTCAGAATTATCTATTCTTCAATAGTATTAGGCCAGGCAGAGGAATCGGGGATCCACGTGTGACAGACATCCGTGCTCTCCAATACCTTCCTAGTGGAACAATCAACTTTAAGTTACACTTTTCGGACCAATGGCAGCCTTTACCTCAGCGAAAAAATCAGAAAGTTGAAATAATGGCTCTTGAAAATTTTCCGCATCTGTACGATGAAAGGTTGGCAATCAAACGAAGGAAATTTGATGATCTGCAAGAACTCAAGTCCATTTTAGAAAAAGACTACCACAATTTTTACGACAATATTCCCTTTAAATAAATCTTTGGATCATTTGTTTTGTTTAGAATTAGGTTTTCATAAATCAATATTTTGTAACATGCCTTTGATTGGAACAATATATTTTATACTTTTATAATAAAAGGCCGTTTATTTGGATAATTAAAAATTAATTTTGGTTTATTATTCACACCAGCTATACCTCTACCATTAAGAAAAACTCGTATCTCCAAGATAAATTATGAGAAAAACTCTTAACTCCTGCAGGAAAAGTAAGGTATAAGAGAAAGGTAATTTTAGCATTTTCTTTTTTAAAAATTATTTAGTTTCATATTATCATTTTTTCATTGATAACCATTATACAATAATGTTTTTTTACGTTCCTGAAAAGTTTGACATTTTGGAGTTACGAGGTTTGCTAATTAGTGTAGCGATATATTAAAAGAACATTTTTGTGTTGGTACTCGATGTCGTTCTTCGATTTGAAAGGTTTATTTTTAATGCAATGAGATATTTGGAAATTTGATGTAAATGGCCCTAAGACATTACCCTGTGGGAAGCCAGATTTTAGGAGTTGAACTTTGGGAAGATTCACCTTTTCTATTGTTCCTAACTTCGTTAAAATTAAATTAGAACCAATTTTTCAGCGGGCTCGAAATATCGTGGATTAAATTAGCCTAGTGAGTGCTTTAAAAATGGTAAATGTCTATTGAGCCTATTTAAAGGTGACGGTAAATATACTAAAAGGTGGTTTTACAAGAACATTTTAGTAATTGTTAGGTAATACTTTTTAAAACTTCAAATAACACAGAATAATTATATATTAGAAATATGTCGCAATTTTCGTTAGTTTATAAAAATAACAAAAAACTTATAAGTACGTTAAAATATCCTTAGATTCAATTAAAACCTAGTAAATGATTCCATATAAATATATAAAATGTATCTTCATTAACAGTAAAAAAATATTTCAGAACCCATAAAGCTACCATCAAAAGATATTTGATGTCTTTTTTAGAGACGTGATATATAAATATGCCGTTAACATTTTTTTAAGACGAAAATAACCACACTTTTTCAACTATTGTTGATAGGGAAACTTCTCGTATTAGATAGGATAATATATATAATAGTCATTTATGAATTAGGCATTCCAACGACCTGTCCAAATGGCTACCAGTGGGTAATGACAGTTTAGATATGGCAACCCTGTTGTCATGTTGTCATTAAAAGGGTCAATGATACATATATAGTTATATAGATTGCTCAAAGCTGGTCGTTTACGAGCGGCCATATTGTCTGGCAAATATTTATTAATTTGAATCGGTTTAGCAAAAATGTGTTTTAAAACCAATTTTTAGCCTTTAGATATTTAAAAAAAAAATAATTGCTTACATTTTTACTTCAAGGCATACGCTTATATTTATTTTGAAAAATATGGATAATCAATCTATGTAACTATCTATTTCATTGACCTTGTCAAATCACCAGGTCTACAGGGTTGCCATAATTTTGCAATATCATAACCCGTCAAAGCCCACTGGTAGGCATTCAGTTTGGAATACCCAATTATTTTAATAAAATCATGCGTGTCATGAAATATCAAACATTAAATAATTATCTGGGGGAGAGCTGTCATTTTAATTTTACAAATATTAATTAAAAATGAATAACAGCGTTTTATAGCCATAGAAGAAGTAAAGAGTTCAACTCATTTCTAAGTTGTGTTTTGTATGTTTTTGCCAAGCGTCCACCATTCAAAGTCACGTGATTTGAAATGTCTAATTGTATAGTGGGATATATTTCGGGATACCAAAAAAGTTACTAGAAGCCATTAAGATTTTTGTATTGGTTAGATGGGTTGTATTTTACAGATATGTTAACAACAGTAGGTCAATTTGTGTGCTGGTATCTTTAATTTGAGGTACAATTACAAAAAAAAAACAATAAAATCAATATATAACCCAAAACGAACATGTTGGATTTTATCAACAAATGTCAAAGTATTCTGGTTGGCAGAATTGTTTAAAGTTTCATGTCCATACATAGACCAGGGTCGATAATTTTGAAAATGGTAAAAAGTGAAAAAAAATTATAGTAGGATGAAACCCTTTAAAAAAGGACGAGAATATAACACAAATGAAAGGAAAAATAATTTACGGGCGATTTGAGGTCGGAAAGTGGAAGGGGGTGAGTTTTTAAGGGTAAAAAGCGGTGTATCTCGATTTCCGGCAAAACTACAAGTTCTATGGGAAAAATTAAATAACAAAGTTGTAGGTAATAAAAAGACCTACAACTTTTGTAATTACACTTTTTTCACATAACCTCAAAATTCATGTGAAAAATTCAAATAACCAAGTTTTTGGTTTTCTATTTTTATCTTCTGGAAAAAAAAAATTTTTTCACGAAATTTGGTGAAAACTTGCCTTTTTATGTCCTAAAGACACTGTAATTTTTTTGATTTGAAATATTTATTTTTTCACCTTATTTTGACTTAATATAGAAAAAACACCCTAATTTTCAATCGAAAATTCTCGCGTCAAAATATCAGCTTTTTAAAAAAAGTCGGGAAGTTTTTTGTTCGTTGAAATCTCTTCTTTCTGATAATGTAAAAAAATATATACATTACTATGGTAAATGTTCTCAGAAAATGTAAAGAAAAGAAAAAAACTCGAATCCGAAATTTTTTTTTAATCATTATGTACAATTTTGAGCTATTTAGTAAAATTTACTTGAAAAACGTCAGATTCTATTTTACATTGATGAACAGAAAAATTACAAATCCATAAATCATAAAAATTGCAAGAAGCATGCGAAAATAGTTGTTCTAAATATTAAAGATAGGATTTAAAGGGGGGATTTCAATTAAAAAATGTGATTGCTGCAATTTTTTTTAGTCAAAAAGTTGATTTATTAAATTTTAATTAAATTTAAGTCATAGAAAATCTAATAATATATGTTACATTGGTAAACATAAAAAATACAAATCGAAATATACTACTATAATTAACAACCAAATAAGTTAATATTTAATAAGACATCTACAATATTTTGAGAAAGTTGTAGAATATTCTATAAATTATGTGCATAGATGCCTATTTATTGCTATTTTAAGATAACTTATATACCTCAGGTACCTAGTGATAATTTTAGCCCATCAAAAGCAACACATTAATTCCAGGGAATATCGAATAAAAAGAGATGTAGCTGATTTTTACAAATATTACAAAAAAAATTTAACAGGTATGATCCTTTTCCAGAGACTGATAACATTATGTCAATATTTTCTGGAATTATTGGCAGTAATTCTGTAAATTGCTATGAAGCGTTTGAAGAAGGGAAAAATCTTTGCAAGCTATTGTTGGAATGAATTTTGGCAGTGTCAAATTTAAAAGGAAAAACAAAGTCTTGTCTCTAAAAACGGTGCAATCTTCCGTTAAAGTAAACGGAGTTATTATAGCCATCAATCAATTATTGTTATTCCAAAGAATATCGTTAACAATTGACAGTAAAAAAGGTATGGAATCTTATTTACAATACGAGCTTGCACCTTATCCATTGTCACTTTTTACAGAAAATGGCCTCAGATAAAATGTTAAATCTCAACTTTACGATTTATTTGTGAGTGCAAATGGACCAACGCATTCTGACGGCATTGTGCATGTCGTCGACGGTGGATTTTTACTGCACAAAGTAATTTGGCAGAAAAATTAAACGGTGGAAGAGATCATGAATAAATATTTTCGCTATGTAGAAAAACATTACGCAGCAAGCAGCTATATCGTTTTTGATAAGTACCCAGAAATTAAAATATCAGTTACTGTGACAACAGTACCAGCAGCTACTTCAACTAAAAAAGAAGAACGTAGTCGTAGAAAAACCTCAGACAATATTCCAGAGTTTGATTATCAAAACCATACAAAAATACCATTTCTGCAAGAAAAATTTTTATCTAACGAGAAAAACAAGGACAAAATAATAAAAACGTTAATGAAAAGATTACAGTCACAAGGATTTTCCTGTAAATAAGCAGAAGATGCTGATGCAGACATTATTAAAATTTCGATAGAAATTGCCAGAGATACCAATAAAACTGTCATTGTTGTGGGTCAAGATATTGATCTTTTGGTCCTTTTGAATCAATTAACTTCAAATAATCATGACATTAATTTTCTCAAACCAGGTTCTGGAAATATAAAAGATCTATTTTTCACGTCTAATAGTTTCAAATATGAATCCTTCAAAAATATCGTTGCATTTCTGCATTTTTTTTCTGGTTGCGATACAACATCTGGATTTGCCGGAAAAGGAAAGAAGAGTATTGTAAATTCATTATTAGACGATAAAAATGTGTCAAATTTGGCCAATATTTTTTATAAAAAAGATGCAAACAAAAAAATATCGAAAAAATGGATTACAATTAATCAAATCTATTTATAAATGTAAATATGATAATATAACACTAAATCAATTAAGATTTCAAAAATATCAATTGGCAAAAATTAAATCATCTTTCATATTGGCAAATCTCCCACCCACAGAAGGTGCAGGAGTGCGTTTAGAAACCTCGCACGGCACGTCTTGTCCCTATTCTATTAGGCATTCCAACGACCTGTCCAAATGGCTACCAGTGGGTAATGACAGTTTAGATATGGCAACCCTGTTGTCATGTTGACATTAATAGGGTCAATGATACATATATAGTTATATAGATTGCTCAAAGCTGGTCGTTTGCGTGCGGCTATATTGCTTGGCAAATATTTATTAATTTGAATCGGTTTAGCAAAAATGTGTTTTAAAACCAATTGTCAGCCTTTAGATATTTAAAAAATAATAACTGCTTACATTTTTACATCAAGGCATAAGCTTATGTTTATTTTGAAAAATATGGATGATCAATCTATGTAACTATCTATTTCATTGACCTTGTCAAATCACCAGGCCTACAGGGTTGCCATAATTTTGCCATATCATAACCTGTCAAAACCCATTCAGTTTGGAATGCCTAATGTATGTGGTCAGACGCGCCGTGCGAGGTTTCTAAACGCACTCCAGCAGAACAACATTGTTACAGGGCATATTATCAACTTCAAACTTGGCTAGGTAACGAACTGACAGCAACATATTGGGGCTGGAAGCAACATCAACGTGGGATTATGCCCAAATTTACAGAGAAGGAGTCAATTCCGGAAATATTGCTCAAAACTATTTGCTGCAGCTGTGATACTGGATGTAACAGCTTAAAATGTGGCTGCCGAAAACATGGGTTAAAATGCACAAATTTATCAAATTGTAATGGTTCTGAAAAATGCACCAATGTAGAAGAAAAAACCTACGAGGAAGTTAGTGATTCAGATGAAATTGTGGATGAAGAACCAATTCAGACTAAAAATAATATTGGATACGAAGACGGTGATGGTCTTGAAGATTTCGAAGATTTACTAGAATTGGGAAGGTTTGTCGAATCTAACGATGAAGAAATGCCACCGAAGAGACAAAAAGTAATGGATAAGTGATTAGGGTTCAAGATAAGATTTATAAATAAGAAGATTAAGGCATTTTAAAATATTATGAATAATAATCAGTATAAAGTATCTAAATTCAATAGTACGATTTACATTTCTATTCATATATTATTAGATTTTCTATGACATAAATTTAATTAGAATTTAATAAATCAACTTTTTGACTAAAAAAAATTGCAGCAATCACATTTTTTAATTGAAATCCCCCCTTTAAATCCTATCTTTAATATTTAGAATAACTATTTTCGCATGTTTCTTGCAATTTTTATGATTTATGGATTTGTAATTTTTCTGTTTATCAATGTAACATAGAATCTGACGTTTTTCAAGTAATTAAAGTGTCAATTTTACTAAATAGCTCAAAATTGTAAATAGTGATTAAAAAAAATTTCGGATTCGAGTTTTTTTCTTTACATTTTCAGAGAACATTTACCATAGTTATGTATATATTTTTTTACACTATCAGAAAGAAGAGATTTCAACAAACAAAAAACTCCCCGACTTTTTTTAAAAAGCTGATATTTTGACGCGAGAATTCGATATTAAGTCAAAATAAGGTGAAAAAATAAATATTTCAAATCAAAAAAATTACAGTGTCATAAAAAGGTAAGTTTTCACCAAATTTCGAAAAAAAAAAAAAAATTTTTTTGCGTAAGATAAAAATAAAAACCAAAAACTTGATTATTTGAATTTTTCACATAAATTCTGAGGTTATGTGAAAAGGTGTAATCACAAAACTTGTAGGTCTCTTTATTACCTACAACTTTGTTATTTAATTTTTTTCCATAGGATTTGTAGTTTTGCCGGAAATCGAGATACACCGTTTTTTACCCTTAAAAACTCACCCCCTTCCACTTCCCGACCTCAGATCACCCGTAAATTATTTTTCCTTTCATTTTTGGTATATTCTCGTCCTTTTTTAACGGGTTTCATCCTACTATTATTTTTTTTGGTTTCAAAAATTATCGACCCTGGTCTAACAATGATACAAACATGCATAAACAATTAGGCACAAAGACGAATATTGTGCAATTATCTTGTCCTCTTGTAAAATTAAATAGCATGAAACTTACAATAAAAGTGTTTCGTGCGAAGTTGCTTCAAGAGACAAAAACTTGCTAGGATGTTTCTTTTGTCATACATTTTAATTTTTCATGACAGATATATTCGTTATAGGAGAATTTCCCATTAAGTAATTACACAATAAAATGTTATCGGCATCTTTATTGAAGTTATCGCCTATGTAGAGGTAAATTAGAAATGAAAACGATATTTTTTAAATTAAATGTCGGTTAAAAATAAATTAAAAAATAACACATGCATCTATTGTTTTTTATATTTATGTTGTTCGGATTTTACAAAAAAAAATACCCTGGTTTTACTCACTCTTCTGGCACAACAATTTTTTAAGATGTCAAAGAGGTATTTTATAGTGAAATAGGAACATTAGTCTTAGTTGAAAACATACAGCTGAATAATCCTAAGTATGACGCATATAGATACGAAACAATGGATAATTATCGATATTTTCAACAATCGAAAACTATCGATAGATTTTCAACCAAACGATAACTATGGAAAACACAAGTTTAGTCCGAATATCCATGAAATTAAAGTAAAATAACACCAAGTTCAATAAAAAGCAGATTATAATACTCAGTGCGCACTAATTTGCTTAATGGAAACCGCTATGATTGCCAAAGAAACGTCAACAGTGTTAAGACCCAACTCAACCCAGACAGCACACCAAATCCTTTGGATATCTACTGAACATCCCAATATCCACTGAATGTCCAGTCCATGGTGGATATCTATTTTATATCCATGAGATGTAATTTATAGACATGCACATGTCCATAAATAATAGTAATTATACAGCAAATTATTAAAAAATTACGCCATTGTGCTCGCCATTGTGGCTAATAGTACCGTTCAGATATTTAAAATTAATTTTTTTAAGGTGTATTCAATATCCCATGGACATCCACTAAATAATCAAAGTCTAGGCGCGAACGCAAACCATCGTGGATATCCACTAGATGTAATTTTTGATTTTGCTTACTAAGTATAGATGGCGATACCACTATCGCATCTACTCATGCTCAACCCGCCGTAATTTGTTTCCCAATCAGATTCCATTAGAGACTGGAGTCGAGAATTTCCATTACCTCTACTAAATATACCCATAAAATATTTTGCTGAATATCCGAATTCTTCTATATCATGGGATATAGACGGACATTTGGTTGGATATTCATATTGGATATCCAGAAAATATATTCTGTGGATATCTCTGGGATTTCTTGTATTGTCTGGAAGATACCCATTAGATATTTTGCTGGATAATCCATAGGATATCTTCTATATTCTGGATATAGACGGACATTTGGATATCCATATTAGATCCACGGAATATTTCTGATATCCTGTGGATATGTTGGATATCCACAAAAGATATTCTGTGGATATCTCTGGGATTTGGTGTGTTGTCTGGGAACTTTTTTCTTAGGTTAGAAAACGATTTTTAATTTGAAGTAATACAAGACGTCACTTTCAATTTCTATCTCTTAATGTCAAGAAATATGTAACTCCATGAGTTTAATAAAACGTATGTCTCGAATTAGCACGGTTGCAAATTGGCGCCAGTACATTTTTTAAATCTTAACACAAGTTTCCTGAAAGAATTTGGGCAAAAATAAAAGTGTATTTTGCGTTTTAAGGTGATTACAGCACCCCCTTATAATTTTCGGACAAGGATATCTCAAAAAGTATTTTTTTTTTTTTTAATCTAAAATTGTGGCAAAATATATTATGCAATAATATCTAGAATATGCATACATTTTAAAGTTTTAGATTCTTCCAGTTTTCGAGAAAAAAAATCAAAGGGCTTTAAATTTTGAAATATTAATGAAAATAAAAGCATTCCTCAACAGCACTATTCTTAATATAATCCCCAAATTTAAGCTCTTAATCTTTTGTTAATGATTTTTTAAAATTCGCCGAAATTACTGACTAAAATGCCTCGTTAAGTGATATTTTCTGCTGTAAATCGTTGCAAGAAACGAATGATGACTCAGAGTGTACGATACGATAGTTACAGACGCGTTACACTAGATGAAATGATCCAGAATCAATAAAATTATTATTTTTATTAGAACACTTATGACAATGACAATCGCATAACATATGTCTCTCATTCAACCTATTTACAAATACAGGGTAATCATATATCATCTCCCCTTTCTAAATTTCTTCTCCTTCATCTCTTTTTTTTTTAATTTTTATTAAAAATTTTCTATTCCTCTTTACTTCTCTGCCGTTGACTAATTTAATTGTAAAGTTTCTATATCTTCCTACCTCAATAATTTCTCCAATAGTGTTCCAAAGTTTGGTAATCGGGTCTAGGTTCGTATCCTACTGACTGCGCCATGAAATGATCCAAAATCAATAAAATTATTATTTTTATTAGAACACTTATGACAATGACAATCGCATAACATATGTCTCTCATTCAACCTATTTACAAATACAGTGTAATGTTACATTCCGAATATATCACTAGGAAGCAGCACTTAACGAGGCGTTTTAGCCACTAATTTCGGCGAATTTTAAAAAATCATTAATAAGAGATTAAGAGCTTAAATTTGGGGATTATATTAAGAATACTACTGTTGAGGAATGCATTTATTTTCATTATATTTCAAAATTTAAAGCGCTTTGATTTTTTTTTCTTGGAAACTGGAAATAACTGAAACTTTAAAATATAAGTACATTCTAGATATTATTGCCTAATTTATTTTGCCAAAATTTTATTTTAAAAAAAAATTACTTTTTGAGATATGCTTGTCCGAAAATTATAAGGGGGTGCTGTAATCACCTTAACTTTTAAATACTATAAAAAATATATACTTTTAAATATTTGTTAAATATCACTTATTAAAATATTATGCATTAAAAGTAAAACAAATTTTAGAATTTTCACTTTCTTTATCGTACTCTGAACCTTTTTTAAAAACAATTTTTGAAAATATTATCGTTCAGCAGTGTGATTCTCATCTTTCAATTCGGCACGTGTTGAGAAGCTTCTATCTTCGTTCGACAGAATGTGATTCTTATTGAATGTCTCTCTTTATTCAACACGTAACTTGTTGAGTTCGCACATAAGAATCCTTGTCCAGTAGGGTGAGCCAAAAAACTAACCTATCGAATTTATGGGTAAAAATGAACCTACGAGGCCTGTCTAAAAAGTATCCGACCTTAATTTTTCCCGCGCAAAGAAGTGATTCTAAGGTGTCGCCACGGTGCACGGTGGACGGAGGAACCTGTGACGAAGTCACTAAATTTTATTTTTAATTCATCTTAAAAATGTATATTTCAATTAATTCCCTCCTAAGAACATGTAGAAGTTCCCCGTATTTCTGTTTCCCAGGAATTACCGTTTTTCAACAATTGCGAGTACCCTCGTATATTAAAATATTCTTATATTTGCCGAAACCCGAATGGGCATTTTTAGAGTCGATTTGGTACCGATTATCTACATTTATTTGTCAAGGACTATAAGGGCATTTTTTTATTTTCAAATTGTAAACAGTCGGCTGTAGTAGTGGTATCCCACTTTGTCGTACTGGTTTTCCATCTTGCTTTACCGAAAAAGCATAAATTAAATCCCATCTGGGAATTACGCTATCTTCTCGCTTGCCAGCCGCCGTAAACTTTTCTCTCGTGATTGCCGACAGCCGAAAACTATTCACCCTTAGTTAGTACCTAGTGCCGTGAGTACCGTGATTTAGTTCATCGATTAACCCCGTTTATCTGCTAAGGCAGGAACCGTATATTATTATTTTTTTATATTGGCTTTTATATAATTAGTTGGGACACCCGTGTGACAAGTAAAGAATTTTGATTCACATCCAGGATATATTATTTCATCCCTCAGTGGGAAACTGTTGGAAATTTTTTTATTTGAGGTTGGACCTAGACTAGACACCGAGTGCTCTCTCTGTCAACGACTACATCCAATTTCTTTTAAAAACCGCCCAGTTAACATCGAAGTGAGAGATCCGACCTGTTTGCGATTTTTTATTATTTTATTGATATTATTTTTTTTGCCTTTTTCGGAGGTTCGATCCGTTTAGTGGGTTAGAGAGCTCTCTCCTGATGACGTTGTCTAATTTCCCAAAAAGACGTTTAAATTAATTTCCGCGCCTCACTTCGTGTAAAATTTCTTTTCTTTTAAATTTTTTTATTCAGCCGTATTTGAATCATTCCCCGTCCACAATTAGTTATTGAATAAAGCCAGACGACTTCGGTAAAATTAAATTCACACATACGCTCTCGTTAGACTCTAGGCAAAATTCAAAAATATTATTTTCTACGACCGTCGTAGTCGCCGTCCAAAACACCGTGTAAATAAACCTTATTTATCAATAGGCGAGAATTTTTCGTTTCCATCGCTTGGGTATTAAGATACAAGGGGTCTCCGACAATTTTGAGTTCATTTTTTATTTGTTTGCATTTGATTACCGTCAAACTTCCCGAATATAGGGATCCGTCAATATTTAAATAATTTTCAACTTTAATAATTTATTTATTAAATTTTCCGAATATAGGGATCCGTCAATATTTAAATAATTTTCAACTTTAATAATTTATTTTTAATATATTTTCCAAATACAGGTATCCGTCAATATTTAAATACTTTTCAATTTTAATAATTTATTTTTAAAGAATATATTTTCCGAATGCAGGGAGCCGTTCAAATATAATTGCCGTTGTATTTATTTTTGTAAATATATATTTTAGTACCTATTCCTGTGTTTCTCTTTAGTGGTTCTTAACCGTTCTCTTTCAGGGTACCGTAGGGTACGAGATATAAAGAAGATAAGTGTTTTAGTTTTATTTACTCTAGTATAGTGGCTACCTAGCAGTGACCGCCTGGAATTATTTTTACCTCCACTGAGTTCACCTTGAGTTACACTCTGATGTACCACAGGGTCGCAGAGCAAACTGCGATACCAAAACTGGCGCCTGAGCAACCCCTATTCGGGAATTACATTCATAGCGCCACACAGACTCGCTGATTCACTGTAGGTGAACCAGGAGCCTGTCACAAACCTTAATGCGCATGCTTGAATATTTTCACCGCGTTCGCTTGCGCAAGTCGCTGGCTGGTGGTCGCCAAGTAAGGTGCTGTTCTTAGTGTTCGTAGGATTTAGTTTTCTCGCAAGATGACTGAACGAATTGAGCAAAGGTACTGCATCAAATTCTGTTAAAAGCTTGGTGATTCTCAAAGCCAAACAATTCGTTGGTCGGGATTTTTTATTTAATTTAATTATTTAAAATTAATTCTTATGCCTTGGTAGGTTCCTCACTGGACCATTCACTGTTGGGTTCTAATTAACAAAGCCTACACAGAACACGAAGCGAAATAACCCTAGCCGATGACATACACAAAAAAATAGTCTTCCACCAATAAAACACAACGAAGGTCGTCTTCCAAGCTGATAAAGGTGTTCTCGACATGCATCTAAACCCTCTGATAAACATACATTTAGATATATTTTACATTTCTAATAAATCTTATTTGACTATAATTGATTCTTTTTCGCGATATGGTTAGGTTTATCCCCTAGATCAGTGGTCGCCAACCTGTCGATCGCGAGCTACCGGTAGCTCGCGGAGGCAATTCTGGTAGCTCTTACAACGATTTTAATTTAAAAAATACAAACTGCAAAAATCAGAGAAGCTACCGAAATTTCCACAAAAAAATATAATTGTCATAATATTAAACATAAACAGCGGCAACGTTGCGGTGAGCGATCTGCCGCTGACGCCATCAAGCTAGAATCGGCTAAAACCGACCAGCCGGACCAGCGCGTTAGTGTTCGAGAACGATCAGGATTGCTTTGAACGGGATAAATACGCACGGCGCGGCGGCATTGCGCTTAGTTTAAAACTTAACGCGTAACCAACGTCCAGCGGTAGGGTTAGTAGAGAACAACAAAAAATAATATTATGACAAGCAGTTGTAAGAAGGTAAAGACATACCACTTTCATTCGGAATGGGAAGAACAATACTTTTTTACAGAAGTTAAAGATAAAAATGTAATACTTCGGTCTCCGTTGCTAAAAAAAGGAAATATTGAGAGACATCATAAAATTGTACATTCTAATTTTGAAAAATCATTCCCCCTACATTCTGCCGCCAGAAAGGAGAAACTGAAACAGTTAAAAAAAGCAGTTAATTGGACAACAATCAATATTTTTAAGAACAGTCGACAAAAATAAGGCTGCAACTGAAGCATCGTACCGTGTGTCCCAGATAATTGCACAAAAAAAGAAACCTTATGAAGACGGGGAAATGATAAAACAGGCGTTTTTAGAAGCTGCTGATTCGTTATTTGCCAACTTTAGAAATAAAGACGAGACAGTTTCAGCTATAAAATCTATGCAACTTTCTGCTAAGACAGTGATGAAACGTGTAGAAGTAATGAGCAATGATATTTTTTTACAGTTAAGAACTGACTTAGATAACTGTGTTTATTTTTCACTTCAACTGGATAAATCAACAGATGTAGTTGACACTGCCCAGATGGTCGTGTTCGTCAGGATGGTTTTTAGTGATTTTACGATTAAAGAAGATCTTTTGAAGTTTATTCCACTGAAAGGACACACTACTGGACAGGAGTTGTTTTCTCATTTAAAAAATATTATTTCTTCCGAGAAAATTCCAATATCGAAAATGATAAGCTTGACAACCAATGGCGCTCCAGCTATGGTGGGTTGTAAAAAGGGTCTGGTGGCGTTATGTCGTAAAGATGAAACTTCTCCGCAATTTCTCTGTTACCACTGCATTATCCATCAGCAAGCATTATGTGGAAATTTCCTGAAACTAAACAACGTTATGAAACTGGTGGTAAAAATTGTGAACAAGATTAGAGCTCAAGCGTTACAAAGATTATTCAAAACCTTGGCCGATGAAGTTGACTGTCAATACGGGGACCTACTCATTCACTCTGAAGTCCGATGGTTAAGTAGAGGACGGGTGCTGAAACGTTTTAATGATGTCCTATCTGGCATAGTTCAATTTTTCAAACAACGCGATGAACCGACTCCAGAACTAGAAAATTCAATCTGGCTTAGAGATTTTGGTTTTCTCATGGACATTACAGAGGAATTAAACGAACTTAATTTGCAGCTTCAGGGGAGAGACAAAGAACTAGCGGAAATGATTTCTGATATAAAAGCATTTATCAAAAAGCTGGAGTTTTGGGACCAAAACCTAATTAACAGCGATGCCAAGCATTTTCCTATTCTTTCAGAAAAAATATTGTAAAATCCATTAGAACCCTATGACAGCAAATATCATGTAGAAATAGTTTCTACCCTGAAGAATAACTTCAAAAATCGTTTTAAGAATTTCAACGAAATGGCTTTAGTAGCGCAGTTTGTTGTTTCACCCTTTATGGAAATTGATATCCAACAGTTTGCAACTTGTGTTATGCAGAACTTTGGCGAAGACATCGCTGCAACAGAAATGGAAGTAATTAAGTTTCAAAATGATTTAGCCTTAAAATCGTTAGTCTCAAGTACCAAATGTATCTGGCCTATTATTGTAAGTAAAGACAAATATTCAGTTCTATGCCGTGTTGCCTTGAAAGTGAAAGCATTATTCAGTTCAACCCATTTGTGAGAATCTTCTTTTTCCAATATGGTTTATTAAGAACAAATATCGCAATCGACTTACAGATGAACATTTGGATAATAATTGTATTCGAATGGCTGTATCAAATTATACTACAAACATTAAAAAAATTATCGATGAGTCTGAGTGTCAGCCTTCTCATTGAACGTGCTTTTTTATTTTTCATAGTGCGTTACTTTTTGTTGTTATTATTAACTATTTTTAAATCTTACGTGACATGCCGTTGTGGCTGGATAAAAGTTTGTGTTTATTTTTCAAACACCTTCGTTTGGTAGGTAGGAATGTAGCTATGAACAAGTACGTACTAGTAATATTAGTTATTCTGTTATTAGTTTATTATTAGTACCTATGTATTATGTATTACCAGTTAAATAGTAAAATAAATACATATAATGATAAATTAACTGTGGATTATTTCATTTACGTTGCGTTACGTGGCTTCCGTGTGGGTAGCTCGCTGTTTATTCCAAAATTAACAAAGTAGCTCAACACATTGAGAGGTTGGCGACCACTGCCCTAGATAGTATAACTGGGATATCAGGCGTAGAAAAACTCTTAGAATTTATTTCACATCATGGACTACCACAAAAAATTACTACCGACAGTGGAACAGAATTACAAAATTTTGAATTAGAAAATTTTTGTAAACTACACCATATCCAATTACATATCACTACCGCAAAAAAATAGTAATTCAAATTCTCCAGTGGAATGGTTTCATTCAAGTCTATTAGAACATTATAGATGTTTACAAGAAGAAAACAAACTTTTCACACCAGATCGACTAATTAAAAATTTTGTATTTTGTTATAATAATAGTATACATTCAGTGACAAAGTTCACGCCATTTGAAATAATTAAAGGACACATTGATAATTCAAATCCCTTTGATTTAGATGATCACTTAATAATTTCTAATTATGTACAAGATCATAAACAAATTAGTAAACAGATGTATAACAAAATTAAACAACGTAACGAAGTAAAAGAAAATTTAATAAACAAATTAAATGAAAAGAGATCTGAACCAGATAACTATTCTAATCAAAACTCATGTTTTGTAAAAATAAAATCAAGTAATAAAAAATTCCCAAAATTTAAAAAGGCAAATGTCATTAAAGGCAAAGGAATTTTAATAAAATGGATAAGGGTACTTATCATAAAAGCGAAAAATAATTTAGAAAAATTGTTACAGGATACTAACGAAAATGAAATCCATTTTGATAACGACGCTGTTCCAAGTACAAGTTTTACAAGTCATTTATGTATACCAAATACATAGTACATCTTCTGATATACAGATCACTCCGATTGAAAATCTGATTCCTATTTAGTTAGGAAATGCTAAACTTATGTATAGCAAACATACATTTTTACATTATTTAGATTTAGAAGAAGTAGTTAAACAAGTTAATAATTTAAATAAGCATTTTGAATCGATAAAACCTAGTATGTTAATGCACCTAACCCTATATATTATCATAGCTTATCACAAAATATGTTAACAAGAAGAGAATATTTAATAATTACTCTTCAGAAAAAGATTAATAATTTAATTCCTCATGTAAGACACACGTATTAGAAATTAAAAATTAAAAAAAAACCGGCTTCAAAAATGTGCAGATGCCGTCACCACCCCTGAGGTACCCCCTTACTAACAAAAAAGAATCATATAAATCGGACAAGGTGGTAAAGCATTATCGCTAAACATACATAAAAAATGAAGAGTTTGAGAATTTTCTCATGGACCCAATTATAAGATTTTGACCAAATATATATGGGGCCACCCCTGAAGTACCCCCTTTCTAACAAAAAAAGAATCATTGAAATCGGACACCGTGTTGAAGAATTATTGCTGAACATACATACATACATACATACATACATACATACATAAAAAAAAATATCGCGACGAATTGAGAACCTTTATTGAAGTCGGTTAATAAAAGAGCTCTAAAAAATGCAATTGGAAAAATTAACAAATGGCTATTTGGAAATCTTGATTCTGAGGAAAATAATGCTATCAAAACATTGCAAGTAAAAAATATTATCAAAGAAACAAATCCTCAAATTTCGTTGTACAAAAGTCATGTTGATCATTATAATAAATCAATCACAATGGGGTCTATTCTGTAACAATTCCTTTATATTTAACGGCCTTTAAAAATATTGGCGGCCTTTAAAAGTATATTTGTATTCGTTAATTTACTTCTATCATTATTTAAACAGATTTCTTTAAGATAGTCCTCTAATGTATTTTAAAGATCCGTTTAAATAGTGACCGAATTAAAGAAGAAAATATTTTTAAAGGCCGTTAAATATAAAGTAATTTTTACAGATTAGACCCCAATCTCAGGCAAAAAACAAGAAAAATTTAAAGTTGATATGGAAAAAATTCAAGCAGCTATTTTTAATAGAATCGATACACTTGAAAGTTATATTAGTTTTCAGGCCATTATATCACTAATTGATTTAGATTGTCAAATGGCAATTTCTTATATTGATTTTTTAGAAAATGCCATAATCTTTGCAGAATTAAATACTTTACGTAATCCTATAGTTTCCAGCTCAGTCATAAAAAACATGATAAAATATTTACATAAAATATGTAATGATCGAATTCCGAAATTTACAAATTTATTAACGTATTATCAGTTTTTAGGAACGCAAGTATCAATTTCAGAATCTAAGTTAATTTTTGCAATACATTTTCCTATTTTTAACAGCAATACCTTTGAATTTTATCATTTATTCCCAATTATCCAAAACCAAAAAATGTATACACCATTATTCCCCTATTTGGAACGAAAACATCAAGATATACAGTAGGGTGTTAAGTTAAAAAATTCAACGGTTCACCCTCCCATTTTGATCTCTCATATGTAAAATGGAGGAAACTAAAATTTTGTTGGATTTCATTAAGTTTTAGGGGTCGCTACCAGGCTTTAAATTTCATAAAAAATGTTAAAATTCAATATAATTTTCATTAGTAATTTTTAATATTATAAAAAAACATCTCACTTAACACTTTATTTTTATGCCAGGAAGACTCCAATCTAACCACACAACCTCTCCCTTCACTCTAGACCAACTCCCCCCCTCTCCCACCAACTTGAGGAGTCAGTCACTGCTTGTCAGTGTAGTCGTAGTGGCTGGCTATGATTAGTGCGGGTGTGTGCACGTGTGCAGTTAGTCTAACCTTCAAAACAGTTTATTTCGCTTATATTATAAAGACCTAAAAGAGTGATTTATTTTCTGTTTTTTTTACAGTGAATTTAATAAGTTTCGTAAGTAAGAGTTTTTATTTGTGGGAATTATAAACAATAAACTATATAATGAATAAATAAATTTGTATAGACTGGAAGGTTATATTACTTGTTTTGGCTGTTTTTAACAGACTTCAGATTAATGTGTTTAGGCCTAGGACTCTCAATTTTTGGATTTCATACTTTTATTACTGTTATTTATGGCATATTGTAAAGTGCCTGTAGTTTCTACAAGAAAACAGACGGAAATATGGCTAGTAGGTCAAATTTCTCAAACATTAAATCAAACCAAACTACCTTCTAAACGTGAAACTCTTTCTGTATTTTTTTATTACAAAGAACAGGAAAAGCAAACAATCCGTGAAGCTGCTCATTCGACTTCCAAATATGTATTGGAAATTTGGAATAAAGCTAGAATTCCAACACAACAGAAAATTCATGTTGTGAATAAGATTGAAAAGCTTTTTAAAGAGTGGCAGAATCTAAAGAAAAATAAAGAAAATAAATCTAAAAGGCTGAAAGAAGGAACATGGAATAATAACCTAGATGATTTATTTGATGTAGCACATGCAAATGCTCTACAAATGATTCGCATTCAAGAAGATAGGGATTTTTTGCTGGCACAGCGTGAAAAAGGACGTCCAGGTAAAATGGGTAGTGTTGACAAAAAACTGTCAAAAAAGGAGAAAGAAAAAGAACTTAAAAGAGCTAGAATCGAATTGTTTAATGCAAAAGAATATGAATCTATCAATTCAATCACTTCTAAATCATATATGTTTAGCTCATCATCCGACGATGAATCCCTTCAGGGCGAAGACAATGATTTTTATGGCCCTTCAACGTCATCAGCAGGTGAAAAACAAAATGAAGGTGTGAAGAAAAGAGGTAGAAAAAACTACTTAATGAAAAACTAACTACGAGCCTGGATGTTGCAAAAATAAGCGATCGCAAAGCAGCTCTTGTTCTCACATCCACTTTGAATCGCCTTGGCTGTGATCCTGCTGAATATAATTTAAACTTTTCTTCCATACGCCGTCAGCGACTTGAGTGTAGACAAAAAATAGCTGAAAATATAAAAAAAGATTTTGACACTGATGTTCCTTTAACTGTGCACTGGGACGGAAAGATGTTAGAAGATATCACAGGCCATAAAGTTGTTGACCGACTTCCAGTTTTAGTTTCTGGTAAAGGGGTGGATCAGCTTTTCTGCATTCCAAAACTTGAGTCTGGTGAAGATGAAAAAATTGCATCAGCAGTTTATGAATCTCTCCTTTCATGGGGTTTACTCAATAAAGTAAAGAGTATGAGTTTCGACACAACCGCATCTAATACCGGGTCTCGAAAAGGGGCTTGTATTCTACTTGAGCAGAAAATGAATAAGGAAATGCTCTGGCTAGCATGTAGGCATCACATTATGGAAATTATGCTGGAATCAGTTGTTCAAAATGAAATTGGGCCTTCGTCTGGACCAGATAATGTATTATTCAAAAGATTTCAGAAAAACTGGCAATTAATCAATAAAGAAGAGTATACGACGTTAGAAACTGATGAAGAATCTATTGAACAGCTCCAAGATGTGAAAGATGAAATAATCAATTTTGCTAAGAGACAATTGACAGAATATCAGCCCAGAGATGATTACAAGGAACTCTTACAACTAAGCATTGTATTTTTGGGAGGAGAACTAGAAAATGGCGTGTCATTTAAAAAGCCTGCAGGTCTTCACCGAGCACGTTGGATGGCAAAGTCTATCTACGCACTGAAAATATTCTGGTTTCGAGAACAATTCAGATTGACAAAACATGAGGAAATAGGTTTGCGAGAAATTTGTATTTTTACAGTCTTAATCTATTGGTTCCAAGCTCCATCCGCTTGTTCAGTCCCAAGAAACGACTTAGAACTCCTCAAAGATTTAAAGAAGTATGAGGATGTAAACCACAGGGTTTACATGACAGCATAGCTAGAAAAGCAATAAATAAAGTATGTGGCCATTTATGGTATGTCTCAGAGGAACTTATCGCCTTATCATTTTTTGACGACAAAGTGGGAAATGAAACTAAGAAGAAAATGGTGGAAGCTCTAAAGAAAGAAGGAGCTGATTTTTGCCCGAAAAGAATTAATGTAGACATTGAAAACATTGTTAATAAAAATCTAGACGATTTTGTCACTACCAAACGATTCTTTTCTATTACCGGATTAAGCTCCGATTTCCTCAAGAAAAAAGTTGAAGACTGGATCAAAGACAAGGAATATATTCAAAGTAAGGAGATAGTAACAAAATTTAAGGTAGTCAATGATACAGCAGAAAGAGAAGTGTCCTTAATCCAAGAGTACAACAAAATACTGACCCTAGATGAAGACCAGAAGCAGTATATTTTGCTTCTTGTGAAGTCCTTCAGACAAAATTTCCCGAACTACAAAAAAGCAACTTTGATATGTCTGCATTATGAGTTTTTTACGTGTTAATTGTGCATCAAAATATTTTTGAGGACTCTAAACAACTAATATAAGCTTATATGAATTATGTAATAAGTTTTTTAAAAATTGTGACAATTAAAGAAATTTTGTAAAAATCTGTGTTTTTTGTGTAATTTTATAATAAATACAAAATTTTTTAAATAATCACTTTTTGGGAAAATGTTAGTAGCGACCTTCAAATTTTTCTCAAAAAATCTCAAAAAATTAATTTAAGTTTCTCTTATTAGGTAGAACAGAATGGGAGGGTGACCCAAGAGAAAAGAAACAAAAAATATTTTTGGGTCTTTTAAGCATCACCCTAATATACAGTTTGAACGAGAAGAATGTCCATCCCTTGAAGAAATATATTATTGTCTACAGAATTTCATCCCCAGAGATAATAGTGTTTACCAACTTCTTGAAAGAAAAACTTTGACAAATTGTAATATTTTAAATGTTAATTTAGAAGAAACAGTATTCGAACAAATCGCAGTCCTAATAATCCCGTCAAAACCTGAACAAATTATTTTAAAATGTAACAGTAACCAGTATATATACATAAGGTCACATGTATTAATCAAAATACCAAAATCTTGTGAAATTTGGACCAATGAAAGAAGATATATCAACAACATTCAATTGAGCAGGAAATCTTTTCATTCTACCAAAGCTCGACATGAAGAAAATTTCAAAACTTCAAAATCTTTTCAAACTTCTAATACCTATAACTAAATTAGATTTTAATGATTTAAATGAAATTAATCAAATTTCTAAACAATTAAGGGCAATTAAAGAAATTCAAAATAATTTTAATTATTCAAGGACTTTTGGAACAATTTTTGCAATTTTTATTTGCATAATTATTTTAATACTAATTAAATACAGAAGACAACTTTTAAGAAGATATAGAAGAAAAAAACGAAGAAATTGAATTAGAAAATCCCGCAGATGTTTTGAAAAATAACTCCATATTTTTTAAAACTTAAGCAGGGAGGAGTTATATATTGTGAACATAATAGACTCTTATGTTATAATTAAATTATCTTTGCTAAATAATAATTTTTAGTTTATAAATAGGAGTAAAACCTTATTAATAATATTGTTATTTGAGGTAGCTTTAGTGTAGGCACTAGTTCAGAGTTATCTTAAATATCTATTTAAGTGTATTTTTGCTTAATAAAATTTAAAAAAATAAAAGTTCCGTTATGGAATTTATAACTAGCACGTGCCGTATGTGACGCGCACCTTTATCAGCTTGGAAGACAACCTTTGTTGTATTGTATCGATGGAAGACTATATATATTTTTTTTTAATTTGGTGTCATCGGCATCGACTGCTAAGGTCATTAGCCTCGTGTTCTGTGTAGGTTTTGTTACTGTTTCCCAGCGTCACTTTAGGAACAGCACTGTTAATTAGAACCCAACAGTGAATGGTCGAGTGGGGAATCCTACCAAGGCATCAGAATTAATTTTAAATAATTAAATTAAATAAAAAAATCCTGGCCATTTTTAGCTTTCTTATTATAAAAATAACACATTTATTTTCAGCTTTGCGAATATAATTTTTTTTTCATTTTTTTTTCATTTTTTTTTGCTTATTTAGGTGGATGGAAGAAGTATTTTGTCGTGAAATTCAGGTGGAAGACGATATTTTCTAAATGTTATTTCTTTAAATTAACATGTACAACAAGTTTCATGCATGCGAAAATGATTTTTTTTTTAGTTTTTTTACTGTAATTGCAACCCTCCTGCAACCCCCTGTCGTACGGGTGCGTTGGAAGACGTTCATATTAGAGTTACATATTACTTGCATAACTCGTGTAAAAAAAATTAAACTTGCGAAATGACCCGAAAATTTCTGTCGTTACCTCCCGGTCTATAAGAATGCTAGCTTCTATTATAATTCTTCAAAGAAAAAGATGAAGAGTGAAGAGTTAACGTACAATGAAGTTGAAGAAGCTGAATATAACATAATAAAGATGATCCAAAAAGAAAGTTTTGAAAAAATAGATTTAAAAAATTACAAACATTTGAAGATGAAAAGAGAATTTTAAGATTAAAGTCAAGATTAAGATTTGCAGATACATCCGAAGACTTTAAATATCCTATGTTGCTACCGAATAAACATATTATTCTTAGAAGATTAATTTTAGAACAACATAATGTAGATAAACATATTGGAATTCAAACATTGCTGTGCATTTTAAGAGAAAAATATTGGATAAAGGACGAAGAACAGTAAAAGAAATTATTTCAAGATGCATAAAATGCAATAGATCTAAAGCAAAATATGCAGAGGCACCATTTGCACCTCTACCTAGAGAAAGAGTAAGTAATATAGAGCGGCATTTGAAAACTCTGGTGTTGATCTAGCAGGGCCATTATATTTAAAAGGTGGACAGAAGGTGTGGGATCGTTTTATTCATTTGTGTCGTGGCTATTCAGAATTAATTAAATCTCTTTAAAGTGACAGCTTTATTTTAGCTTTGAGAAGGTTTAGTGCCAGAAGAGGAAGAATAACAGTCATTTATTCAGATAACGGGACTAATTTTGTTAGTGCTCAAAATTTGCAGAAACAAATAGATTGGGAAACGATTTCAGAATATTCTTCAGTTCAGAAAATACGATGAATATTTAACCCTGTTAGTTCAGCATGGGGTGGATGGTGAGAACAGATGGCAAGAATGGTAAAAGAGCTATTAAGAAGAAACTTAGGAGAACAATCATTAGAATACTGGTAACTCTATTATGCGATGTGGAAGCAATGATAAATAACAGACCATCGACTTATATATCAGAAAATATAGCAGATTTGTTACCACTTAAACCTGTGATGTTTCTCCAAGGATTATCAACAAACGAAACTGTAGATTACGACACCATTTAGTTAGAAGATGTAGATATTTACAAAAAATGCGAGATGGTTTGAGATATCGATTTAAAAATGAGTACCTAGCGGAATTAGTGCAATTTGGTCAACGGAACGCCACTGTATTAAAGTTTAGTGATATCGTATTAGTGGGGCCCGACAATACTTACAGCCATGCATAGTCGATCGTCAGCGACTCGCCAGATTCATTTCGGCACATCGCCAGCGACCCGCCGGCGAAAGCCCGAAAATGTGGCGACTCGCTGGAGATTGTCATTGACATGTCATTTCACGCAAGTTTTCATGTTCTTTTATAGGGAAAAATTTGATATTCGTTCATTGTTTCTTGAGTTTTAAGAAATGAATCAATAATAAAATGCGAGAGATGCCAGTGATAATCCCTATAAAAGAACATGAAAACTTGCGAGAAATGACATGCCGGTGACAATCGCCAGCGGGTCGCCACCTCTTAGGGCTTCCGCCAGCGAATCGCTGGGGCGATACGCCGAAATGAATCTCTGGCGAATCGCTGGCGATCGACTATGCATACGTGTGTAAGAGAATTTATTGGCCTTTAGGAAAGATTATGGAAGGTATTCCCGGAAAGGAAGGAAAATTTAGAGTGGCTAAGATTAAGACAGTAAACAGCGTTAATTAAACGCATTGGAAGCTAGAGAATGGCTGGCAAGTGATGAAAGACAAAAGAAAAATAATTTTGCAACTCAAGAAGATATTCTCGAACAAGATGTTCATAAAGTAGATGCTCCTCAAGAAGATGCCGATCAAGTAGATGTTCCTCAAGTTGCAAATAAACGAGTTACCGTCAGCAGAAAAGGACGGATTGTACGAGCACCTCAACGTTTTGGGTTTTAGTTAATCTTTAATTTTATGTTACAATAAAAGGAGGGAGGATGTTAGAAATAGTTTCTCACCCGGTATATGTTTTTTGGTATGTTCACATTGACTTAATATGAAAATAAAAAATATTTATCAGAAGTCAATTTGTTGAATTATTTTTATTAAGATTTAAGACAAATTATCCATCAACTCCTTACAGAAGTAGGTAGAGAATTTTGTAATAGTCTCATACAATCTGTATGAAAAAGACTTTTTCCCTATAAAACTAGAACAAGAATTAGCCCGGTTTAAAAAGGAAGGATTTAGCAACATTGAAAATGCTAACCAAGCATTAACAAGAAGAAGGGAACAGAAATAAGAATAATAGCCCAAACAATGTTTTATTCAACTTTATGAACCAAAGAATAAAAGATAAAATTATAAATGTAACTGCGGATGCCATTATAATTAAACGACAATACTTGGAAAGACAAAATACAGCAAATGAATCTGTTCGCTTATTATTTTGGAAGGTTGTTAATAGTTACTTCTTCTTTTTCTTTTCTTTTTTTGGGCTATGTTACTGCGAACAATTTACCCAGATATAGTTGATTTGCTTCTACTAGATAGTGATTTTAAATAAATTTAAAAATTTGGAAAGGGTGGTAATTCTTCTATCATCCAAATGAGACAAGATGTATCGAATATCAAATGGGGCTGATAAACCAGCCTTCGTTAGTTCCAAATACACATCAAAAAGGGGAGATTTATTAATGGGACACTCTAAGATGATGTGATTTAACGATCCAACTTCTCCACACTCGCAAAATGGGTCATCTTTAATAGTTACTTATTTAAAAATATTTTATTTAATTTTCTTTAATATTGTAGGTTAATGGAAATGAATTAGAGCCGATAAAAGAGTTAGCCCTTGTGGGAATAGCATATACTTATACACTAACTTATAGACTGATGTTACTTGTTTGTCGTTTAGTTGATAGGTATTGTCAAATCTGTGAAGATTAATAAAGATACTTATACATTGAATCGTATCAGCCCTGAAATATTTTTGTATTCCTGGATCATCAGTTGAGTCTGAGAGCAATTTTAGTTCAGCGGGACTAATTTTGACGGATCGCAGATTAAAATAAAAATATGTTAACATGTTGATTTTTTTAAATAAGAACTTTGATATTTGCCAACTTAGTTAAATAATAAAAATAAGTATTTTATTCAAGAAAAAAAAACTATCGATATTTTCATTAAAGGCTATCGATAGTCATGACTATCGATAGTTTCCTATCTCTAATTACGCAGCTTGTTTCGACTTGCACTTAGGGTATGGTCCGTTATTAACCGTAATATCGGTTACTCGGTCTAAAACTAACCGCTCTGCTTGTCATTCCTGGGGAACGCGGTTACCTGAAAATGATGACTCAAATGTCAATTCACTAATCGGTAAATTTTTGCGGTTACCATTAAGTCGAATGTGAATGTCAATCTGTCACAAAATTGACGCAATTGTCAGCGGTGGTCCAAAAGTAACCAAGAAATTAGTTTTTTCAGGAACCACTCTCAAAAATTCCTGGTCACTTGCGGATAGTAGTCGGTTTATAACGGACCATACTCTTAATCAGCCGATTATCTGTTGTTGTATATAATAATGATAAAATTAAAACCACTTCAGCAACATTAAAATTGTTTTACTGGAAGTGTGTTACTTTGAATGGTGCGTAAAACCAGTGCATACCAATGTTGGTTAAATCTTAATAGTTATATCTCGATTTCACTTTCTTTTTAAATAATTTTATACAACCGGTTCTTAGACTATAAATAAAAAAATTTCAAGTTGAATACCTAATTGTTGCTTTCATTTATTAATTTATCTCCACCTATGAGACTGGTCCAGTTTTATAGAGCTTCAGAACGAATATATACAAATAATAATTGATTAAATATTATACTAGATTACAGTAAAATAATACGAAATACCTATATATTCTTATTTAAATATGACGCTAATAAATATTTGGTAAAAAGCCAGTTATCTCGTGGATATTCGAACGAGACGATACATAAAATCTTCGTTCATTTGGCGTTTCTTTTACGTCCATGCATATAATAGGATGTTTTCCTATTATTAATTTGTGACTGTAATCCCTGATGTCTAAGATTTTCCAACGGGAAACGTGATAAATATATACCTAAAATAATGAAATAATATATAACAACATTTATGTTTTGGAAAATAAAGTACTTACGTTGCCTACGTTACTACCTAAAATTAGTGTATTTCCGTAGAGATATATGCAAGTTATGTAGCACCTAAATATCGACCAAGTACTAAACAGTTTTTTGCTGTATTTTCCATTTTCATCGAGTAAAAAAAATTCTATAAAATCACAATTTCCGTCATCTTCGTTTTTATCTGAAATAATGTTGACACCGTTCCATTAGATAAACAATACAGAGGCGCGATATATGATTATAGTCGCAAAAATAAAATTTTGACTTGTTTACAGTCCTAGTCAGAGGTAATTTATCTTTTTTCATAATCAGTATTATTAATATATCTATTGATATGGAAGCGGGTTTTGTGTAAGCCCCCGATCATTTTTAAATTAGGAAGGAAAGTGCGATTTGTGCTTTTATAGTAGCATAAAAACAGATTTTGTTAATGTGTTTTTGTTTATCAGAGTTGAGTAGAGTAGTTTATTCATGTTATTGTTATGTGAGCCATTTTATTAGTCAGTCATGCTCTAATACTCCAAGTCCCTCTCTGTATTATTTGGCCTTTGAGGCTAAACTTGTCCGGTTACTATACATAATTAAACCCCTTAAGACCAAACCTATGGGACGACTATGGTGGAGACACTTTCGCGAACATTCCAGGGTCAACGTGATACTATTTCTAGAACGTGATAACGTTTCTGGTACATACTATCAATTTTGGTGGGAGAGCATTCTAGGCCACCAATTTGTATATAAATTGGTGGAGGAGAGCCATCAGTAATCAAGTAGTTATATATGGACAGTGAAGATAAATAGTAATTAGTAGATAGACAGTGGTGAATATAAATAGTGATCAGTTTAAAGACATTCGAAGTATATATAAATTAGAATAATTGTGTTATAAAATAAATAAGTGTTTAAATAAATTATTAATAAATAAACTGTTGTTTGAAAATAAATAAACATCACATTATTAAAATACAACATTTTTTACACACGTCAATAGTACAAACTTAAAAATATTAGGCATTTAAGTAAAAATATAAAAAATATGTAAACAAATAATATAGCACATGGGTACCTAATTAAAATAACAGTCATAAAAAAAAAATTTTCAATAATAGGTTCTTTCGTTCGCTATTGGTGTAGTGTCCACCAGTGTAAATTACACCAGTTACACCACCTTATTTACCCTAATTTACTTCCTCCTTATTCCTTATACACATCGTCGAGTGTAATTCACTCCTGCTAAATAGCTGGTGGAGAAAATATCCACCAGTGTACACCACATCGCCGACAGGAAGGTATAGTGGGTTTTACACCGGACCAAACGAAAGGTATGGGTGAGGGTTGGTGTAGTTTATTACTACACCCAACTACACCAGTGGGACGAACGAAAGAACCTATAGTAAGGAACAATGTACACAAACATTGTACAAATAGGTAACATAAAAACACTTATAGTTCCAAGACAGCCACCTGATTTAACTATGTTGTTGCATCACTGTGAAAAATATTTGTTTTAAGTTATTATCAAATCATTAAAGTTGTGGTTTAAGATTTCCTCAATTGAAAAAATAACCTTAGATTTAAGATTTCAGGGGGCAATTTGTTAAAGATTTTTGGGCCATAGTAAGAAATTCCAGTTCTGGTTTTTTCCAATCTATGGTATTCATGTGTATATTTTTTGCATTTCTAGTCATGCGGGTGTGTACATTATTGTGTGTTGTGTACTCTGTTAAATTATTTACTACATATTTCAATGAATACAAAATAAATAAAGATGCCAATGTTAGTATACCCAAATTTAGGTAACTCTCCATACAGTCCTCCCTGTAGCCCTTTCCATCGACTATCCTCACACATCTCCTTTGTAATCTAAATATTATATCACTAGATGTTGCGTGGCCCCAAGCTAAAATTGCGTAGGCAATTTTTTTGACAGTTTGACAGTTTGACAGTTTTTTTGATAAATTATATAGCAAGTAAGCTCCGGAACATAATTCTTTTGCTAGTTGCTCAGTGGGTTTTTTCCAAGATAACTTGGGTTCAAGATTGATTCCCAAATACCTGACAGTCTCAAAGTTGGGCACATCTATAGGCTTCATAGAAAAATACATTCTTTGTGTCTTTTGTTCATTAAGACTAAGATGGTTTTGTCCAAACCATTCTTTTGTTTTTGACTGCATCTCATCCAGGCTTCCCTCTAAATCAAGTAATATTTCAGCAACATCAACCCCGTTTGTGTCGCCCGCAAAGTTTAGGTACCTCTTGGTCTAAGTGCTGGTTAAATCATCAATTTCGTTAATTTAGATAATAAACAATGATGGCCCCAGCACAGATCCCTGAGGCACCCCTAGAGCCATCTCAATTAGATCTGACTTGTTTTTTTCTATATTTACATACTGTTTCCTCTCACCAAGATAAGAGTCTATCATATTTTTACTCGGTAAATCAAAACCATATATAGTACCTTACCAGTAACAGGCGTAATAGAAATAGGCCTATAATTGGAAGGATCGTTTTTACAGCCCTTTTTATAGACCGAGACCACCCTAGAGCATTTCAGACTGATAAGATGAATTGACTGTGTTATACATTCATTAAAGAGAATCGTTAAGAGGTAAAAGTATTTCTGAGGAAATATGTTTTAATATTTTTGCATTCATCAAATAGCAATCAAGAGAGTTTTTATTTTTTTAAGTTTAAGATTATATTTTTAACAGTGCTGCAACTTACCATAGTAAAAGAAAACGTCAAATTGGTTTTTGGTAAGTTTGATATGGTGTTCTCATCTCCCAAGACATTCTCTGGTATGCTATTCTTTACATTTTGAGCAACATTTCCAAAAAAGTTGTTAAAATCATCCGGAGTTAGATAAGTGTCCAGTTTTTTCTGTTTTAATTTTGAGTTATTTATAAGGCTCCACATTGCCTTTTGAGGATTTGAGGCATTTGTAATGAAATTGTCATTAGCTCTTTTCTTTGCTGCAGCCAGTGCCTGGCGATATTTTTTACGTTCCTGTTTAAAAGTGTTTATGATGTCAGGAGTGTTTCGCAGCTTAGATAAGTCATACAGAAAATTTAATGTTTCCCTCATCTGCTTAAGTTCTTCTGTGTACCAAACGATTGGCAAGCTATCTGTTTTTTTAGTTTTTGTCTTTTCTGGAAAACAGATTTCAGTTCCTCTTTGCATAATTTCAAAAAACTCTTTAAATTTCTGATTTATTGAGGTATTCGTGTCAGTCACAAAAGTCCAGTTAATCTGTTTTATGAAGTGTAAAAAATTGTTAAGACCCATTTTCGTTATTGGGCGGTATTCTGTTGTTTCTGGTTTGTTCACTTCTATGGGTAATTGAAAAGACATTGAGATATAACCCGAGAATAACTAAACGCCGAGAAGCGACAGCTTCATAGATTACTAATGTAAATAGATGGCAAACTCAATGGTAAAATTCTGAGTCGATGTGCTGCCATCTATCAAATTGGAGTCGTACTAAAATTCAATATGGCCGCCACGAGCGGGCTTTTTAAAATTTAACTTTGTAGTAGCGCAAAAATGTAATGAAGAAAATCAAATAAAGCAAAAAAATTGGAAAAATATTTAACTAGTTTCAAATCATAAAACAACCATATTGACTGTTTTGTGATTTGAAACTTGTAAAATATTTTGCCAATTTATATCTTTATTTGATTTTACTTCATTATATGTTTGCATTCATTTCAAACTTGAAATAAAATGCAATTTATTTTATTTTTTTTATTACAGTAAATTAACGCCGCATCATATAATTTGTCTATTTAAACACTAAACAAATATGCATTTACACCATTTAAATAATTAAATATTTATAAAACAAACCTATCAAAAATGTTTTCTGTAACAAAATCAGCATATATAAGTACTCAAGACCTTTATAAAAGTTTTGCGACTTGGAGTGGCAAATAAGTTTGAAAAAATTGAAGTTGAAGCATCATCCTTTTTTACTATCAAGGCAAATTTGAGTGTGGATAACATTTGCCATATGGTTATCGAGTCAACTAGTTAGGTTGAGGAGCATGTCTTCATCCGATAATTGTTTTCTTGATTCGTTTATACAGCACTTGTAGTTATCAAATTTTTATTCATCAAGTGGGCACTGTGATAAATGAATTTAACTTTTCAGCATAAATTAAACTTACACACGTTTGGACCCTTGAAGATTTTCTTGTTTGATGTCAATGGCATTGAATCAGTTTTTGATATTGATGGCTGAAGCTCAAATATTTCATCAATCGACAGGGTATTTTGAAGGGCCAACATTTTCTTTACAACAATGATTATTTAAAAACTGAAAACAAAAAGAAATTTAAATAACAAACCAATTATTTTAACACTGAATCAAAAACAAGTTTGTAAATATTACTTACCGTTGGTGCCAGTGATGGAGCATTTTTCAAAGACACTTATTACAAATTATTTGGTTATCCTTAATATGACGACTGCATATTTAATGTGGTATAAATTGCATCACTACCAATATCTGGGAGTGCTTTATTGTTTGTTGCTGAAATCCATCTTCCCGTCTTTTGAAAACATGCTTAAAATTGGAAGGTGTTGAAAAATAAATCTAGATTCTAGATGAAACAAAATCCAATACACATACACCATCAAATGCAATAGCCATTTTAATTTCTCAAGGTTTGAAGTTTTGACGAGCTGACAACTGACATGACATTTCGATACGAGCGCCATCCCGTTAATTGGAGTGGTACTAAAATACCAAACTCATGTTTTTTCCATTTGAGTTACCAGCCCCTGGTTTTATCTGTCTGTAAAAATTATTTGAAGAAATTACTTTCAAAAAATAAAATTTGATGTATCCTATAACTATAATTTTATATTATATAAATAAAAATATGTTTTAAATCAAAATATTCTTTAAAATTTTTATTATAAGCTAAATTTTTTATTAAAAATCAATATTAATCTAAACAAAATATTAGGGTTGCAGAGAACCCCGTAAATACGGCAACGCTGAATATCTTATTTTACGAATTTACAACTAGTACCTATTTTGGAGAATGAAATGTAGTTACCGTAACCAGGCGCAACGTTGCCAATCGGGTCTAACCGCTATTTTGTGTTTCTGACAGTTTCTGTGTGACATTGATTTATTCATTTATAAAATACTATTTTTGTGAACTTTTGTGAAAAATATAAAGAATTATGGTACATGCATGTGTAGTGTGCAATAAAGTATATCATTTAAATCGAAATTATCCTTTCATCGGAATGTCTTTTTAGGTTAAGTTATGTTATTTTCATTTGAACCAGTGGGGTCTTAATACCGTCTTAAGACTGTTTTGACTATACAATTTCTTGTACAAGATTTAATACAATTTCTTATAGAATTTAAATTGTATAGTATCACATAGTAAATTGTTTGAAAAATGATTATCCAATCTATTTTTTCAGACAATTTACTGTAGGTTTGATACTATACAATTTAAATTGTACAAGAAATTGTATCAAAATCTTGTAATTGTGTAGTCTAAAACAGTCTTTAATAAATTAGTAAATTATTCTTATTCGCTCCGTGCGAAGTCATGGAAAGGGAAGCAAAAGCGATACTAGCGCTAGCTGCGGAGAGTTCGAGCATTTTAGGGCGATATTTTGTAATTTTGGCATATCAAATACACGTATACATTTTACTTTTTTTCAAAAAAAAGTAGGTAAAAACAATACAATAAGCAACCGGAGTTGCTGTGTTGAAAATTGAACAAATACTAGCAAAAAAAAACAGTGATACTTATATAAAAAATTTCAGTAGAAAAGTGGAAATTAAATCAAAGAAATAAATGGATAGATATACAATAAGAAGAAAAATTACCTTTATTTTTGTAATAATAACCGTAATGCTGCAAATAGTAGACATCAGAAACTTGAAAGGTTTTAAATCAACAATAAATTATCATTTTACCATGTTCTTTAATATCCCTTATTCTTAAAATGTTCATTCAGAAAGGACTAGATTTCAAGATTTCTGCCTTTAATTATTATATGTGGTTGGAACGCAATTTTGTAACTTACTGATGGGAAATCAGTTTTAATCATTCATTCTGTTTTCTTTCGAACAAAAATGAAAATATAAGTAATGATCCTTTTTTTATACATTTTAACTTCACGCTATTATTAAATGGAATTTTTTTATTTTGACAGATTAGAGTAATTCTTCAATGAAAACTTATTAGACTTAGGCAACTTCTCATACAATTTCCAGTAAATACTGTTGCCTGCCTATATTTTATTATTCATTTTTATCGATTATACATAATTTTCTTTAATTTAAGCGATAAAAATATATAATAATAATAAATTAATGTTTTACTTGTTTTACAAATCCATATACTTTTATTAAAACTACCATATATACTTTTTAATTACGAATTCTATTAAAAGTTGCATTTGTCAGTGTACGCAGAAATAATCCATTAGTATCAAAACGAATTGGCGCTGCTGTCGCGCACGGAGCGAATACCAATAAATAATTATTGAATAGTGGCAAAGAAAATTTAACGTAAAATGGAGAATACTCAAAAATGATTTACCTATTAGGCACCTATATTTATTTTTTAATATTCTATTTAGGTTTCCGCAAGATCCTGAGAAAAGAAAACTTTGGTTTTCTCTAGTAGAGATTCTTGAAAATCAGTCCCTTCGTAAAAACCCAGAGTTGTGTTCAGAACACTTTTTTACTGAAGATGTTTTGGTACGTGCAAATGGTGTGAGGGCTTTTTATTTTTGGATGGCTTATCCAACAGGTAAAAATACAAAATATTAATTTTTGTTTACCTCTAAAATTTATTTATTACCTATATGTATGTATATCTAATGTATGGGTTTTTGTTCTGATTCAACTGTTTTTGGAACATCACCTGCTGCAAAAAAACATTGCAGTAAGTAATAACACTAAAAACTAAGCATAAAAAAATTAAATGAAATTTTAGTTAATAAAATTAAGGTATTTAATATATTTAAAACGTTATTTTAAAAATTTTTACAGTTTTTTTACGATATTTTTTGGCATACTATGTTTTTTTGTAATTATTAATTAAAAAATTATATATTTTTTGGACAGTGTTTTATTTAGATACCTCTCTACCTACTTAATGTTTATATAAAATTTTAAATAATTTTGGTTAACATCATACCAGGCAAATATATAGTAAATGCCAATAAACTATAAACCAATAAATATTAAAAATCGGTAACTTGAATTCTCTTGTATTTGAATTTACTTGTACTTGAATTTACCTACATGAAAAAGCATCATAATTATATTACTAAAAATATATACTTATTAACGTATTTTTTTACCATACTACTCTGACCATACTGGTAAATTTAAAACTCTACGCCACTGGGGGGCATATTATGGACACTGTTTACAACGTTGCCAGCCGGTCCAAAGAGATCTCTCTTTCTCTCTCCCACTCATTAACAATTTTAAAACAATAACAGTCCGCAATTATATGGGATTTAAGAATGAAAAATTTTGTCTCTGTTATAATGTCTTTGGGCGCAATTTAGAATTTAGATGATGAGGGGTCAGGCGCCTGTTCTGCTTGTTTAAAGTTGTTTTATGGTTTTCACGGAATTTTTAAAAAGCACCATGGTAAATGAGAGACTAAACCCCTAGCTACGATAACAATAAATAAAAATTTAGTTCTGGAGTTCGAGGAAAATGTCATGGAAAAATGTATTTCGATGAAGCAAATTTCAATTTCAGGAAGTCATGTCATGAACTTTTGTAAAAACAAAAATTAAAAACAATATAAATATGTAGATTTTCATGTTTGATTTTTTTAGAATAATTATTTTTATAAGATGTTTTACTACAAGAAATATATTTCATTTTGTTTATTGACTATTGACAAGGTGCAGTGTGTAGTATGGTATTTTTTCTATGTTAATGAAAAATAAAAAAAACAATTTTTCATAATCCCCACCCTTAAGTCAATTGGCGCCCCCCCCCACATTCGCAGCTCACGAGCCGCCACTGGTAAACACACCAAGCCAGTGTGTGTGGTGGATTTTTTAACTTATCGATACCGTGATACATTTACCATCGTATTATTGTACGTTTATGGCCATTTAATTAATTTGGAGCAACATCAAAAGGGATTTCGAACAGAAATCTGCTACTCATATGTTGTATGAAAGCGTTTTAGATGTTATCAGAGAAGGTATACCTCAATAATTATGGTCCTACCTTCTAATTTTTCCACATAACGCAATTAACTTTCGGGTGCCAATTGTTAACTTTTAATTGAATTATAAACGCGATTGCAACAATTTACAATATCCAAAGGTAATGTACAAGTTTCGACTGTATGATGAACAGCCTTTTGCAGCCGGTTTCACACGGAGTGGAGAAGACGTAGTCCGTTTACAATATTAGTTACAGAAATAACAGCTAAAATATACAAAGTGCACATGTCACCACAATAAGCCACCGAAGAAATCCCACTGACAGCAACTAGACTGGAAAATCGAGAACTATCGCAAGAAGAACTCTCATTTCAGTGACACAAAAATACAAGGTATGTACCACAATTAATGCCCCAATATAATAGACACAAAAAAGGTACTGCCAAAATATATAAAGTGTGCCAAATATCAAAAACAATTACTAAAATAGTTAGGATGAAATCAGATTGTAACAAATTGTCCAATTACGTTATGCATGTTAAGACAATTAAAAATACCTCTCGAGTATTTTCGGTTTCTTCTATAAACACGTCTAGTGAAGATGATAGTTCTGATGAGATTTGAATTTTCCTATTGATTGCATTTTTATATTATTAAACGTAACCACGTTATTTTGGAAAATAACATATTATTCCTGCTTTCTTTCTCTGCTTGCACGCTTTAATCATTTTAGACATTAAAGTCAGACTAATACGTCCCACATTCATCTTAATTTCTTACAATAAGAGGATACAATTTCCCCTTATTATATCAGTTAAGAACAGGCCGCTATAGAATTTCTCAGCCTCTTCAGCCACACCGGAGGGATCAGGGATCTGGTCTGTAGGAATAGGAAAAAATGTTACTGACCCACCATTTGCCTATCGATCTGAGAAACTCATACTAGCCCAGGAGGTAGTGAGGCTCGAGCCCACGACCTTTCATACGCGAGGCAGAAGCGTTACCCCATAGCCACCTCGCCCTGTAGATACAAACCGTGGTGTATTGCAATTTATAGTTCCCGCTAGGAACTTTACTACTTCCGAAAATATTGGGACATGCCTGATTCAAAACCACATCGAGAAAACAGGTCACATGACCTTAATACAACTATAAACATAGTGTGTAATGGGCTGAACTAACATGTGTAATTTAATTGTATAAAAATCCAACTGTGATATTCTGATGGTAATAAAAATTAAGAAAAACCGTATGTATAACACAAAAAACTTGAGAAAATCCTAAACCTGAATTAACCTAGTACCATCATGCTTTGATTTTTAATATTCAATGTAATATAATACTTTTCTTCCTCTTGAGATATTTTCAAACAATCACAAACTAAATCGTAACATCCAATTAAAGTCCGACACAGGATTTGCCTCAGGGCGCATTCGGTTGGTGTCAAAATTATGAAAAAGGAAATATTATCTCTGACCAAAACTATACATTACACCGGTTGGATGGGCCGCAAGCCTACAAATTCGGTCACCCATCCAGACCGAGACTGGTTCCTAGCTTCTCAAATTTGTATACTTACATAAACTTATAATTATATCATTTCTCAATATTTGTATATTCAACGAATCTAGAGGGGAATTGAAAGAGATGTTGGTTTTCTTTTTCATGATGTCCATGGGTCCACCTGCGGTCCCATATTCTATAATTTTCACTTCGTTGTTTATTAGAAACGTGCAAACACCTTCCCACATTTTCATGCAGGACAAACTCGAAGGCGAGTAAATTCTGGAAAACCATATTTCAACTAGTTCCTTCCTGCCAACGTGAGTCATTAATTTCGATATAGTTATTCTACCGCCGGCTTTTTCGTAGCAAATAAAGTTTTTGTAAACGCTGTAAAAAATATAGACACTATTTAGTTCGATATAATGACTACTACATAAAAATAAAACAAAATATACGAGCCCAGACGCATATGAATTTTTACCAAAACAAATAAACACAATTTTATTTTTCTGAATTAGAATTTATTTTACTATTATAAATTCAACGGATACGATTAAGCTTATTTGATACTATGTGGTTTTGACAATTAATCAATAATATATAAGACTTTTATCAACTACAATAATTATAAAATGAAAAAAAAAAAGGAAAATTAATGGCTGGTGCAAATTAATTGGACCAAATATTTAGTCAGCGTTACCACTGTGTGACGTCACCCTTACGTTTTATAACGGCTTCAATTCTCTGTGGCATAGTGCCTACTAATGTTTGACAGTAATCTGGTTGAAAGTTATTCCAAATTTCCTGAACTTTAACCTTTAATTCAGGAATTGTGCGAACTGGCGTAGTTCGAAGTGCTTTTTTCATCTGATGCCAAAGAGTATCAATAGGAGATAGGTCAGGACTGCTTGAAGGCCAGTTTAAAACAGGAATATTCATTTCCTGAAACCATAATGTTATGGATTTCGCTGTATGGCAGGCTGCGCCATCTTGTTGAAATGTAAATTATCCATCTGGCAGTTGAATTTCATTAATGGAAGGCAACAATTCTTCTTGTAAAATACTTTTGTACTTTATAGCATTGACAGTGCCATCAATGAAAAGGAGATGTCCAACTCCTTGTGAGGACATACAGCCCCAGACCATCACAGATGCCGGGAACTTAACCTTTCTTTTGAGGCAATCTTTGTGATATTCTTCTCCTGGCATTCGGATAACTCTGCTTCGTGTATCGCCAACACAGACCTCAAACTTAGCTTCATCACTCCAGATAACTGAATCCCATTGACGTTGAACCCAGTTTCGGTGCTCTTTTGCCCATAACAATCGGTTTCTTTTTTGTTTCTCTGTGAGAAGTGGTTTTTCCTTTGCCTAAAGTGAGATGATAAATTTGAATATTTAAGATAAGATAAGTGTTTCTTGTAAAAACTTACCTTGTAGAATCCATATCCCATTTTTTTCATTCTCTTCAAACAAGTGTCTTTTGAAATTGGTCTACCAATTGCATGGGCCCATTTTACAGCCAATTCTCGAGAAGAAGCTCGGCGATCTTGTTTAATAAGTGTCCGAAGAGCACGATCATCTCTTTCGGTAATCTTTGAAACACGGCCAGTTTTAACTTTTGTTTCAACATTTCCGGTTTTTTTAAAATTTGAAATTATATTTCTTACAGTTCCTTGAGGAATACTTAAATTTTGAGCAATTTTATGTCCAGAAAGTCCTTTCTTATGGGCCGCAACAATAGAATTTCTTAAATCGTCAGATAAACACTTTCCGCGAACCATTTTGACAAGTAACTAAATTGAATCACTCAACAAACGTCATAAATTATTTCTTCAACGCCCACTTGATAATATAATTTCCAGAACAAATTATACAAGAGATTTTATTGGATAAATAAATATTTATCATTACGATTGGGTGATGGTCCAATTAATTTGCGCCAGACATTACTTTTCTTTTTTGTTTATTTTATAATTATTGTAGTCGATAAAAATATTATATATTGTTGATTAATTATCAAAACCACATGGTATCAAATAAGCTTAATCGTATCCGTTGAATTTATAATAGTAAAATAAATTCTAATTCAGAAAAATAAAATTGTGTTTATTATTTGTTTTGGTCCAATTCATGTGCGTTTGGGCTCGTATATACTGTTGTTAATTATCAGTTTACCGACATGACTATCTTCTACCAAAGCAAGGCTTCAAGATTTTTATATAAGTACTCCCAACGGATTATAATAGAGCACTCAGGTCAGGATGGGTTTGTAAAAAATGGATTATTGCTATCTGTTAAAAAAATTAAAGATTCATCAGCAGACTATCACGAAGACATGACATCTACATTATTTGGAAAATGGCTTTGTCAACAGCTTCTACCTAATGTTCAGCAAAATTCAATAAAAGTTATGTACAATGCATCCTATCGTTCACGTCAAATAAATAAAATACCAATCACATCAATCAGAAAAGCAGATATTTGATCATTTACGAGCATAAAGGGGTTGAATATCCCAAAAAAAGATTTTCACCAAATATAGGTCAACAAAATTTTGAAAAATACTATATTGATGATTTTAAAAAAAAAAATGGACACATTATTATTCCATTACCCCCATATTATTGTACATTTAATCCAATAGAATTAATTTGGGTTTATATCAAAGATAAACTAAGACAAAGCAACCATTGTCCAAATTTGAGTATACAGGTAGTAGAAAATGTAAAAAAATACTGACTGAATAACAAAGATCTGTGGAAAAACTGCATAGATCATGTAATTAAAATCGAGAACAAGTATGTAATTTTACCACAAATGCGACCGGTTTATCATTCATCCTGGCAAAGAAAAAGAATAGGTATTTGAATTTTTTTATTTATTTTATATTGTGGTTACTGTTAACGTATTAAGTAGCACTTGTTTAATATTGTTACGCAACTGCAGCGTGCTGCGGTCGTCATATGTAAAGGTTCGAGTAAATGAAGAAGATAGAATTAGGCATTCCAAACAAATGAATTGCCAGTGGGAAGGTTTGGTATATCTAAGGGTGGCGACATACGGTGTATTCTATCTACTTTACGTAAAATCATGAATAATGGATTACATTTAAATATTTTATGTCAAACACAATAAAAATAATATTTAAAAAACCTACGTATACATTTCTTCATAAATTTGCAGGCTTGGCGACTACTACTTCGAATAAAAATAGCGTCTAAGTTGCAAGACTATGTCGCTACCCCCTTAGATATACAAGAATTTCCCACTGGCACATATTGTTTGACAGGTCGTTGGAATGCCTAATTAGGCATTCCAAACAAATGAATTACCAGTGGGCAGGTTTGGTATATCTAAGGGTGGCGACATATGGTGTATTCTATCTACTTTACGTAAAATCATGAATAATGGATTACATTTAAATATTTTATGTCAAACACAATAAAAATAATATTTAAAAAACCCATCTATACATTTCTTCATAAATTGGCAGGCTTGGCGAGTACTACTTCGAATAAAAATAGCGTCCAAATTGCAAGACTATGTCGCTACCCCCTTAAACATACAAGAATTTCCCACTGGCACCTATTGTTTGACAGGTCGTTGGAATGCCTAATAGTCCAAAAATCCAAAAAAGCCCATGATAATGTACGGGGCTGAAGTCTGGGGTCACAGACATGCCGACACTAGAGTAGTACGGCACCTACAGGCGACCCAGCGTCCCTTCCTATTAGCCATCACGAAGGCGTATCGCACCGCTCCCACCCTCGCCCTGCATGTACTTGCCGGGATTACCCCCCTCCAGGTGGATGCACGGTCGAGATGGGAAGGCTATACAGACATACGACGACAACCAGACGCATACACAACAAGAACCACCGACACAACACACCCAGCCCTAAGACACATCCTGACAATCGACCATATCCAAGAATCACACTATAACGCATACTCAGACGCAACAATAAAAGACAACCAACACTTTATTGGCATCACGATATGGAACGAACAACAACAAATACACGTAGGACAATACAAAATAACCACAGACAGCGACATTAACACCCTTGAGGCCCTAGGGGTCTACCTCACCGCTAAACACATACAACAGAACATGACGGACACCGACAAACACATTACATTACATACAGACTTACTTAACACTGTAACCTCCATGCACAATAACAACTCAAGGAACAAAATAGTCTTACTTACACAGAAAATCGCAACAACCCTTAAACAACAAAATAATACATTAACAATCAAATGGGAACACAGAAACAACGACAGGATAAAACAGGCGCATAACATAGCACAAGGCAACACATTACAGCACACTGACTTAGAATATACAAACATGAAAGTCCTAAGAGACAAACTACACAAAACAAAACTAGTACTTTGGCAACACATATGGGAACACGGACATACAGGACGAACAACATACAACATTATCAGAAAAGTAACCACAAAATGGGTAGGCTACAAAAAAATTGGCTCAAATATTTTTTTCTTCTTAATTTTCAAATTTTATTTTTTTACCTAAACGCGACATTGTATAGACATTCCTGATTTGTTTAGTAACAAGTATTATAAATTAAAAATTTAAAAAAACCGACTTCAAAAACGTGCAGATGCCATCACCACATCTTAACCAAATTTATATGGGACCACCCCTGAGGTATCCCCTTACTAACAAAAAAAGAATCATATAAATCGGACAAGGTGGTAAAGCATTATAGCTAAACATACATAAAAAAATGAAGAGTTTGTGGATTTTCTCATGGACCCAATTATTATATTTTGAACAAATTTATATGGGACCACCCCTGAAGTATCCCCTTTCCAACAAAAAAAGAATTATTGAAATCGGACACCGTGTTAAAGAATTATCGCTGAACATACATAAAAAAAAAATATCGTGACGAATTGAGTACCTCCTCCTTTTTTGAAGTCGGTTAAAAATCGCGTTATGATTGCTTTTTTCGTTCAAGAGGTATAGTTGAATTACGATTTTCATAGGTATGGAAACCTCTTAAATCACTTTCAATAATCTCAAAACAATCTTCATATATTAAAATTATTTCTGTGCATGATCAAAGTTGCCTATCCCTTAAAATTATTCGTTTTCAGTGTCATCATCAATACCTCCAAATTAGGCAGTTACATCTAGTAGACACAGCTACAATGCTTTGATATAAATTTACTCACTTTTAATAATTTGTTTAGGCAACTCTGGCACTGGACCACTCATATTAATTACACCTATACACTATTTATTAGATAATTTTTGATACAGTAATAATTATGGGAAATAGTTATTTAAAATCCATTCTTTGAAATTTCTTATAATAAATAAATAGGATAGTTAAATTAATTTGATTTTCCACTATTATATAAAAAATATACACCTATGGATATCCAGTGGTTCGACGCAAATTGGACAATAACTTTTTTGTTAAAATATTCAATTCCTAATAAAGTATAACACCAGCAATAAATTAATTTAAGAATAACCACTAAAAAATACAAAAAATAAATTCCAATTTTTTCAACTAAACACATACCTGAATGCAACTTAACACGTACCTATGTGATTTTACATCTAGTACTTCCAGCTGGCTTGTATTATACCCATCAAAACAAAATATATACAAGCCTTTGGGGAAAGAAATCACTAAACATATTTCAATACCCAGGTCAGTATGGCTACCTAAAAATTGTTTATTTTTACATAAAATAATAACCAGAGATGTATTCGGGCATTTAGAATTAAAAATATATTATTCCATATTAAACTAAAGCCCAATAATCTCTATATTCGATTTGGTAGTTTTAAAAACTTACTTTCGATAAAAGTCAGACTATTTATTCTTACAGCCAAAATCCTTGCAATAAACACTCTTTTCCACTGTGTGGTAAATATGGTAAGACGTCCATCTTGGGACCCTACTGCTATGAAGTCCTTAGAAACAGCAATGCTCGATATTCTTTGTACTTCTACTGGACTTAAGACTATGTCACAAATAACTTTATTCGGTTCTTCCCAAGAACACCAGTTAATGTAAATATTTAACCACTTTTGACTATCACTTTCTTCATAGTTTTGCATGTATTCTATTAGCTGATTCGTAGGAATCTCCTCTTTACAGCACCATTCCCAAATTTTCGTTTTCTACGAATATTAAATATTAGTTACCATTTGAATCACTCTTATATTAGAAAAAAACTTGTATTAAATATTTAATTGAACAAAAAATTACTTACTTCTGTTAAATACTCTACTACAGTTTTCCAATTCTCGTCCACTTTCCTAGCATTTAAGAGAGATTTACCATCACAATTTTTTAATATTCGCTCTATTATTTCAATAGGCAACATTTTAAATGCTAGTATAAATGCAACAAAAATAAAGAGTTTATTTATAAAACTTGAACACAAAAGCCTTGCAAATCATTATATTTATTTTTGTTTATTTTTATAAGCTGTTTTTTAGCGCTTATCACATTTAAAAATATTTTTGGTTCTGTCACTAGTGTCACTGTCTACTGTCACTTGTCAATTTCCAAAAGGCATATTTTTGATATTTAAATATAATTTAATTACCACCTTTATTAAATATGCAATATTACAGTAATCTTCTACAATTAATTAAATTTGATATTTTGACACAGGTATTTAGAAAAAATCACCATACACGCTTTTAACTGATTTACATATTTCGTAATGGATACATTTGTTACATAAGGCGAGTTCGGTCAGTCAGGGGCTGGAGCGGGACAAATTTTTAAATGACATTTAAGCGTGTTAAACTGTCACTAATCGGACTAAACCTAACGCTAAAAGGGTCGTTTGGAGTTAAAAGTGTTAAAGGAGTTAAAAGAACTTGGCAGACCGAACGCAATGATAGGCGACTTTTAGTAGATTGTTGCAGATTGTTGAACGTTGGCTACCTTGGCTACACTGTGCAGCCTCGTGACGGTTAAGTCAAGTTAAGTTAGGTTAATTTTTTTTTAAATTCAAAAATAACTTTGAAAACAGATTTTACTGTGTACCCAGAATAATTTTGCCAAAAATTTACCAAAATATAATATCCTTGCAAACCAAATATGAGTGCTGAAAGGTGAGCATACCTACCTTACATTCGTCAATAATATAATTTTTATATTTTTTTATATAGTCATATCAATAATCATAGAGTTGACTACCTAGAATGGGAAGAATATTTTATGGCAACAGCTTTTCTAGCAGCCAAGAGAAGTAAAGATCCTTGTTCTCAAGTTGGTGCATGTATAGTCAACGAAAACAAAGTTATTGTTGGTATTGGTTATAATGGAATGCCAAAAGGTTGCAAAGATAATGAATTTCCTTGGGGAAAGTCATCACTGGATTCTCTAGAGAATAAATTCATGTATGGTTAGTTATTAAGCTAATAGTTACATAAATACGACACAATTAATAATACCTATTGGAGGTAAAGTCTCCTCTCTGAAGAAAAACCAGATGTTCTTGTTGTAGATAACTGTTTCCTTGAAATTCTATTGTGAAAATGTGCAATTTACAAGAGTTCTTTTTCATTAATATGGATCAATACATTAGAAGTATCAATGTGAATGATGCAACATAAGATGACCATGAAACTAATATTTGGTAATAAAAAAATATATTTCATTGTTAAGAATTTTAATCCTAAATCTTAGACCATTTAGAAATAAATGACCTAGTAACTTATTTTAATGCCTTAGCAATGTATTTGAATGTTTTAGCAATGTATTTTGATGTGTTAGCATCATATTTCATGTTTTAGCAACATTTTAATGTTTTAGCAACTCATTTTATTGTCTTAGCCACGCATTTTATGTACAGGGTATCACTATATTTGATCAATAACGCTATACTCCAAGGAACTCTCAGTAATTGATGAATTTTGATATAAAAACATGTATGCTTAAAGGACTTTCTTACCGATATATAGGGTGTTGAAAGTTTGAAATTAAAATTCAAAATTTCTCTTAAATTGAAAATGCATTTAAATGTTTTTTTCAAATGTGGTGACCAATGTGCCCTTTTCTGAGCTTCTGAGTGACTATAACCACAAAATATTGAAACCTTATATCTGTCTGAGCAAGAAAACAGGCTCTGCATTGTAACAGGAATCCTTACCAGGCAATGACCACTCAAAGGACTTCTTAGTATACAAAGACTAGTTAGTAGAAGATATTGAGTGCAGATTATGTGAGGAGAAAGGATGAAACCTTCATTCACATTATGACATGTCAAAGAAGGCAGCAGAGAACCTAGGCAATTTAGAGTTGAAACCTATGCCATATTTTTAGGCTATTTCAAGGGTATTTTTATACCCTATTCAAAAATTTTATGCTCCTTGTTTAATCAAAAATCAAGGTATTCTGATAGTGTCGAATGAATTTGGCAGAGCACCTTAGTTTTTTTCTAAAAGCAACTACAGCATATTTTTAGGCTCTTAAAATATAAAACTTTTCGAAAAAAATAAGTATTTATTAAAAATAGCTTCGAACGAATGCAGCAGAGCACCTCGGTGCTTTAAAGCTTTTTTATAAAAACAACCACACATTTTTATGCTATTTTTAGGCTCTAGAAATATTATAAAACTTTACCAAACAATTGCTATGGTGGTATGGTTGTTTTTAGAAAAAAAGCTATAAAAAACCAAAGTGCTCTGCTGGATTTTTTCAAAGCTAGCAAAGAACCCCGTATTTTTTAAAAAAATATTAATTTTTTTCAAAAAGTTTTATAGTATTTCAAGAGCCTAAAATTGTGGTGTGGTTGTTTTTAGAAAAAGTTGTAAAATACCGAGGTACTTTTTTTTTTTTTTCGAAACAGTTTTATATTTTAAGAGTCTTAAGATAGCTTAAAGATGTGGCATAAGTACTTGTTTCCAGAAAGAAAAAAAAATAAACAGGTGCTCTGCTGACATTGTTTCAAAAAAGCACTCTGCATTATTTAAAAATAGTAATTTTTTGGTAAAGTTTTATAATATTTCAAGATCCTAAAAATAGCATAAAAAAGTAGTGTGGTTGTTTTTAGAAAAAGCTTTAAAAAACTGCTCTGCTGTATTCGTTCGAAGCTAGGCAAAGCACCTTGTGGTTTTTAAAAAAATACTAATTTTTTTAGAAAAGTTTTATAATATTTTAAGAGCCTAAAAATATGGTGTCGTTGTTTTTAGAAAAAAACTTTAAAAAACTGAGGTGCTCTGCTGACTTCGTTCAAAGCTAGCAGAGTATAAAAATGGCCCTAAAAATATGGCATAGTTTTCAACTCAAAATTGTCTAGGTTCTCTGTTACCTTCTTTGACACCATTCTGACTGAATGTGTAGCACTCCAGAATCCAAGGGCATTGTACTCAGAAGCATACCTACATTTCTTTGAGAAGATAAGATTGAAAGGATCATTACAAGCATTGAGACCTTGCTGCATTATAAATAAATATATATATTACGGAATAATCCATTAGTATCAATAAATTACATAAAATAAAATAGCTTAAGTACATTAAAAAAAAAAAAAAGGTAGGCACAATAAATCTAAAATTTCATATATGAAATGTAATAAACTAAACTAAAGATATTAAAAACAAATTCTCTTTACATCATTCACAAATTGACTAATAGAACACCCAGTGATGTCTAAATTGTATTGATTAGCCAGTCGCATTAGTCTAGGTAAAGGTGCATGATAAGCATAATTGGTAAGGTGAAGTTGAATGGCAAATAAACTATTATTTCTTGTAGTTCTTGTGGGAACTCTAAATTCAATCATAGCTAATAACTCATCAGAAGTAATAATCCCGGCTATGATCTTATGGAGGAATGATAGATCCATCAATATTCTTCTATTAACAAGGGTTGGGAGGTTTATTAAATCCAGAATTGTGGAATAATTATATGTACCTGCTGCTAGACCAACTTTAAAGGCACAATATCGTAGATATTTATTTTGGACATTTTCAATCCTTTTTACAGAGTTTATGTAAAATGGACACCATATGGTAGAGCTGTACTCCAAAATGGACCGCACATATGCAATATAAACCATTCTACAGGCATCTAAAGATAACGAGCTAGAGTTTCTTATCAGCATGCCTAACATTTTCATTGCTCTATTAACTATAAGATTGATATGATTATTAAACGAAAGATCTGAGCAAAACACGATTCCCAGGTCTTTAATTTCGGTAACACGTTTAATTAATGTATTGTTATTCAGAGAGTAGTTATGTGTTATTTGATTATGATTTTTTGTAAAAGTAATGCAGTAACACTTACTAGTGTTTAGGGTTAGACCATTAGAGGAAGACCATTTACATAAGGCATGGAAATCTTTTTCAATTGAAAACCTGGGGGTTTTCAATTTATTTGATTGATAGCTGGTTAAATTTGATTTGTAATAATTGTTTATGATGTTTTCATTCAAATAAATTGAGATTGGGGGGTTTCAATTTAGTTGATTGATAGCTGGTTAAACTTGATTTGTAATAATTGTTTATGATGTTTTCATTCAAATAAATTTTATTGACTGAAGGGGAGACACAATATAGGTTTCAGTGCATTAATACCTCATACATACCATACTTCTGTTCTAGCACCAAAAAAATGATGTAAAACCTTGCAAAATCATCTTACGTTCAGAAAACAATGTTTTAGCCTTATCACGAATTTTGATTCCATACGGGGATATAGTTCAGCCTGTGTCACCTCCTATCCTGCACTCAATTACAGAGAGCAGACAATAAAGCAGGGTTACCAACCGTCCGTCATTAGTCATTATGACGGACAGTCCAGCATTTAAATAGTGTGTCCGTCAGTCCGTCAAAGCATAGTTAATTACCGTCCATGTCGCCCAGAATATTTGCTCTGCTGTATGATGTGCTGTGAACGGAGTGTGTTTGTGTTTATTATTGACTTTTAAAATGCGTGATTCCCAAAACAGTGCTGACAGTGGCAGCAGTGATACACATAAAATGAAAACCCCGACAAAAAAAGCTTGTTATTTTAATTTTTTTTTTAGTTCAGTTGATTTTTGTTTTTTTTTTTTTTTCTGTTTAAAACTTGTGACATGGGTATTTTTTTGTACCTTAAATAAAAACTTTGCGATTACCTAATTACTTGTAAAAACAGCTTAGACTATCTTTACCAAAATTAGGTACGGATTTCTTTAAAAATAAATAAGTAATTTTGATTAAAAGAATGAAAATAAACTGAGTTATTTTTACTTCCCTTAATTTTCCCTAAAATCCCCTGCTATCCGTCATATCTGTTTCAAAAACCTGGCAACCCTGCAATAAAGCAATGTGCTACTTTTTACAATTAGCTCCTCAGCTTATTGCAAAAAGTAGCATGTAGTATGTTCATGAGCTGTAAATACAAATTCACCATAGCAGCCTTAGATGAAAATCTATTAAAATAATATAACAAAACTTAAATTACAATATAAATAATAATCCCATTTTAATTATCACAAACTCTTAATTTTCTTTTTCAAATTCGGGATCAACCATGATGGGTTCCATTTTGGTTCTCGACACTTTTGTATCTTCCATCTTCGTTCCTCACCATTGTTAGTATCTTTCACATTCCTAAATTCCTCATCATCTTTAACGTCTTTACTAACAGCTGTAATTGTTCTAATTTCTTTGTTGTCATATATACAGTGAGCACCATAAGTCTTACTCCCCTAACTAACTCGTTACTGGAGTCTTGTTAGGAAAATCGTCGAGACACGTCGATTTTTGATTTTTACAATGTACATTTTTGTATGAATAGTTTATACCCTTAATTTTATCCCTTACTGGAGGGGAGCAACCCTTTCGAAAAATTTAAATGGCATGGGGTGGTGCGTGATAGCTCATTTGAAAGGAGGTTTTATTCTCTAATCAACCGTGCAAAAAAAATTAAATTTGCTTCATTACGTGTTGATTTATTAATGTTTAAAAATAACAAAACATCACAAATAGGAAAGTAACTTAACTAACAGTGACCTTATCTAATGGCAAAAATACTTACTTCACGTCTGAACCAAAACCGATATCATGCAGGGCCGAATTTTAATTCTAAGGATGAGTGCGCTACGTTAATTTCCGTTATTTTGAAACATTAAATAGTCAAAAATTGATGAAGCAAATTTCAAAAATTTTTGCACGGTTGAATAGAGAATAAAACCCCCTTTCAAATGAGCTATCACTCACCACCCCATGCCATTTAAATTTTTCGAAAGGGTTGCTCCCCTCTAGTAAGGGATGAAATTAAGGGCAAACTATTCATACAAAAATATACATTGTAGAAATCAAAAATCGACGTGTCTCAGCGATTTTCCTAACAAGACTCCAGTAACGAGTTAGATAGGGGGGTAAGACTTACGATGCTCACTGTATATAAAAAAAATTGTGGTATATCGATATTTGAGTGCATTTTTCTATGTCATACTGAAATACGAGTTACACGTCTCCCTCTTTCTAATTCAATGATTAAATTGCAGTCTAAAATATGCAACACACAGAAAAAATAACTCCAAACCACGAAACCAAACTGTTTACTAACTGACAACTATTAATGATTAGTTTGACAGATACCTAATATTACACTAATCCAAATTTGAAATCGGTCAAAGAATTATATTATTGAATGTTTATAATCGGTCATCACCGGATCATCACAACATCATACTTTATTGATCAAAAGACATCTAAGTTGATATTGTTGTTTTTATAGTATGTCATGCTGAATTAAATGCAGTTTTGAACAAGAATACAGCTAATATAAAAAATTGTATCCTGTACGTCGGATTGTTTCCTTGCAATGAGTGCGCCAAAGTTATTATCCAATCAGGAATAAAGGAAGTGGTCTACTTATCGGATAAAAATCATCATAAAAAGAGCACCATAGCTTCAAAGAAAATGTTCGATACTGTTGGAGTTAAATATAGGTGAGTTATAATTTATTCATCTCACTAATACAGTAGGGGAGACCGGGGATGGTTGGCACACTGTCATTATTTCTAAAACATGCCGCTAGAGTATGATTTTATACCGTATGCTAGTCGACCACATACTTTAATTTTCTTTTACTATACGGAGAATGGTCACACTGCGCAGCCTTCTGAGTGCCTTTTAAAAAGAGATAAAAAACTCCGCCATTTTGATCACTTATTACGTGTTGCCTACATCTTTGCGCAATATTTTTAATAGGTGCGTTTTAATCATCCGCTTCTGCTTCGGAATTGTCCGTTTTCTTGTGTTAATCTGACAGGTTAAAACGACTAAACCGACAATTCTGAAAGCAGAAGCGGATGATTAAAACGCACGTGATATTTTGCTTGCTGCTGTCAGTGTCAGTGAATATTATTTTTGGAGTCACAGTTTATTGCTAAAGAATCAGTTAGCTCACTCGGACCAGTTGAAAGTTCCAAAATAACATCCACTCTAGGGATACAAATTCAGGATGCGCAGAAGACTGCTGTTTTATTATAGGCGGTTGTCATATATTGTATTATTCGAGTTGCGCAGTGTATAAACTGGAACATTGAGATCAAAAGTGCCGACGCAGAGTGAGCGATCTGATTCTTTAGCCATAAACTGTGGCATAGGAATCAAAATGGCCGCGCCCTATGTTGAGCGTGTCGGACCCACATACTTTGATTTTCTTTTACTATACGGAGAATGGCCGCACTGCGCAGCTTTCTGAGTGCCTTTTAAAAGGAGATAGAAAACTCCGCCATTTTGAACCCTTATTACGTGTTGCCTACATCTTGGCGCAATATTTTTAATAGGTGCGTTTTCATCATCCGCTTCTGCTTCGGAATTGTCGGTTTTCTTGTTTTAATCTGACAGGTTAAAACGACTAAACCGACAATTCCGGAAGCAGAAGCGAATGATTAAAACGCACCTGATATTTTGCTTGCTGCTGTCAGTGTCAGTGAATATTATTTTTGGAGTCACAGTTTATTGCTAAAGAATCAGTTAGCTCACTCGGACCAGTTGAAAGTTCCAAAATAACATCCACTCTAGGGATACAAATTCAGGATGCGCAGAAGACTGCTGTTTTATTATAGGCGGTTGTCATATATTGTATTATTCGAGTTGCGCAGTGTATAAACTGAAACATTGAGATCAAAAGTGCCGACGCAGAATGAGCGATCTGATTCTTTAGCTGTAAACTGTGTCACAGGGTTCAAAATGGCCGCGCCCTATGTTGGGCGTGTCGGACCTCTCTCTTGCCTCGTATAGTAATCAAAGTATGTGTAGTCGACTGAATTGCTTTTTAGCTTTAGTCAGCCGTGAAATGCTGGTGAATGTGGTTGTGTTATTATTGGTTCAGTAAGTAAATTTATGTTATGACGTTGCATGAGTAAATAAAATTGGAGTGAATAAAATGATTTTTGTATGAAAACTAAAAATTTTTTTAAATTCTTTATATATGTTTTTGTAAGCTTAGGATATAAGCTTTCATGTCAATTTATGGTTTTCATCAAAGTTAGCTCAAGTATAAAGTAATGACAGATTAAATATTTTGAAACGCTGTGGGGATGGTTGGCACATGTACCTTGGGGAAGGTTGGCACAGCGTGCCAACCAACCCTTGTTATACACCAAACTTTAGAAATTGTTTTTTTTTTTTTTTTAGAAAAATGGTAAGAAATCCCCTGATATTCTGTTAACGGCAATTAAGGAGGTTAAAGACGAGAACATAAGCATCTACTGCTACTAAATATGATATTCCGTTCACTTCTCTTGCAAGGTATTGCGCTAAAATTCCCAATGAAAAACTGCACGTTGCAGAATTTGATCAGATTATTTGCTACAAACCAAATAGAAAGGTATAAAAAGGCAACTTTGATTTTTGAAAATTTTTAATTTGTGTTTTTAGATTTTTTTCAACTGCTGAAGAGGAAGAATTGAGTAAATATTTAAAAAAAGCTGCGGATATGTATTTTGGACTTTGTCCTAAAGAAGTGCGTTATACCTCTTCTTGTAAAACCCGCTTCATCAGTAAAGAGAACCTTCTTGACAAAGTTTGGATCTCTTTCTCTTTGCATATTAACAAATCGACAAAAACCCAAACGAATTTGAGGATCATGGACTAATAATTCTTGCACTGGCTTCTTATGGTATGGATATAGCAATTGTTCTCTAAGCACTTTATGAACGACATCTTTACTTACTCCTAGTTCCCTTCCAATTCGTCTGATGCTTAATTCTGGATCTTCTTCAACACGTTCTAAAATGTCTTCTTCAACTTCAGGAATCCTTACAAAACGTTCTCTTCCATTATCAACAGTGTTGGGAGCAAAGGAACCGGACTCCCGAAGACGTCTCTCAACAACAGCAAAAGTTGGGTGGCTAGGTACACGACGATTTGGAAACCTTTCAGAGTACACCCTGACACTCTCTCGAGCATTTCCTTCACAAAATCCTAATGTCAGTAACATACCGGTATATTCTGCATTGGTATATTGTACAGCCATATTAATAAACCACGCATTTGTTTTTATAATTATTGAGTCACATAGAACACTTTCAATCGTTAACAAGAGATTAGGTGTTAAAACTTGACAATATTTTTATTTAGATGAAACTATGGAAACCAACAATAAATGTTTTTGTATACGTATTGCAGGCAAATAATTAATATTCCTCAAAAAATCGTACATGGCAAGAATCGAGTATTTTTGTTAAAAGTCTCGATTAGAGGTGTTGAAGAAGAAATGAAAAAAGTACATTTTTATGTTTTTCATCGTATAAAATTTTGTCCGATAATAATACATAGGCGTAGAACTTGATTTTTTAAATAATTGCACCTTTAAAAATTCTACGCCAATGGCAGAAAAGGGGTTTGAGTATGAAATTTGGATTGGGTACTCATTTACTACAAAAAAGTACCCTTGATAACACTCGATTTACTCTCATGGTTTTGACAAAGTTTGTATTTTAATAATTATTGTTTATGTTCTAAAATTACTAAAATGCAAATTTCGTCAAAACCATGAGAGTAATCGAGTCTTATCAAGAGTACCTTCTTCAAAGTAAATGAGTTGCGCAATCTAAATTTCATACTCAAACTCCTTTTCTTCCATTGGCGTAGAATTTTTAAAGGTGCAATTATTTAAAAAATTAAGTTCTACGCCTATGTATTATTATCGGACAAAATTTTAATACTATTTTTTTTGCCACATGAAACTCTACCAATTTACCAAATTTCAGCAAAATCGCATATGCCGTTTTAAATTGATATGGGAAAAACGATTTAAAAATTGTATCTTCAAGGCCCTCTGGAGCCCAAACGAAGCAACTTTGTACTAAGGTAATTTTACTTAAATCGACTTATTTTGGTCTAAGGAATATGGTATGTTTTTGTAAATACCTTTTACAGACACCCTGTATATCGTCTGATATTTTCAGCTTTTGAAGTTTAGTTTTCATCGAAACTAAGCTGGGGAGCAGATACCCGTAATAGGTGTTATGCTCTTCCTGTAAAAGATCTAATGTTTCAGCCAGAGGCTGCATTAATTTGATAATATTCCTCTAAAAAGGATATTTCATGTTCCTTAAATAAGACATTCATTGCAGATAAACACATACAATAAATATATCTTACGCTCGGCAACGGTGTCAACAGTGTGTGACGCGACACTGCGCCAGCCAATAAGAAGAGACGGTCCAAGAAACCTGCGCGGCGCGATGGATGTGCCGTTCGAACAAGAACGCGGAATTACATTGATTGATATTGACTATTTGACTTTTGCAACGCTCTGTTTTTTTTACGTTTATTTGGCTAATTATTTGTAATTGTTCTATTAAAATAAAGATTAGAATCAGTGAAACATACAGTCCATAATTACATCAATTTCAACGATTTATCATACCGGAATCATAAGTTTATCACATATAACTTCTAACTTACCTTTGACGGAAACCATTTGGACGACAGCGTCATAAGTGTAGTTCCATCTGGTAATTCCTGGAACTTTTAACTTATGTCCAAGTTCTTCTTGTATTATTTCAGCCGATTTCGGTCGTCCGCATTTATTCCACAACTTATAACATTTGGAAAATATTTGTGTTTTTTTGTCGCAAAGGCAATAACCATTTACCGAATTTTTGTAATGGGTAGTTGCAATGAGATTTATGGTATGTGACACTTATCTTATGTGTTGCGGCAAATATTTTTCCTGTGTAAAATTAGAACTGTCGAGAGTTAACTCAGAGTCTGATAAAATGATAGGGTTAAACACGACTTCATCTTCTTTTTCTTCAGAGTCACTGTCTTCTTCAGTAGAGTGTTTCTTATTACCTATGTTTAAACCAAACTCCTTAAAACAAAGTTGGAACCATTGTCAGTTACAGTGGCTAATAATTTCGTTGTATCTAAATTGTATTTTTTGTGAATGTCCTCCAAAGTCTCCACAATTCGATCATATGAATGGGTTCCCGCAAATCTTTGACATTCTAATGCCACAGTGTCGCTTGAGGTCTTTATCTAGCCAATGGCATGTCACCCCAATAAAGCTTCGACTCTTGGAAGATCATATGTCGGCGGTAGTATATATGTTGCAGGCTTATGGTAAAATCAGTCTTATTATAATACGCCTAGGCTTTTTCAATACGACTAGGCATATTATAATACTACCCAAATAATTAAGAATCTCACAATTTGACTGATCATTTCAGGCGTATTATAACAAGCCTGTCGCTTGTTAGTCTTCAATCATTGATTTTAAACACTCTAAACTATTTAAAATAAAAATACAAATAATAGATTAGGATTATTTATTACAACATGGTCCGCTTTTATGACTTGCTAGTACATTTCATACGAGCTTTAAAACAAACATTTATTGCTATGAGACTGTGTCTTGCTTGACTTGCAAGAACACTTTTTAAATCCCTATCCATCGAATTTTGAAAATAACCTTAGAGCTTATCTTAAAGTAATTGCTTTTTCTTGTGGAATGTTAATTATTTCATTAGTTTGGCAGTCAGTTATTTCATCCCTAGAAAACCATCGATTAAACAAGCCATTAATATTTTGCACAAATATTAGGTAGACACAAAAAAATTAAAACATTTAATCAACTCAACAACAATGATGATTGCAATTCGCCTAGCACATCGTCAGTCGTATTATAATACGACGGATTAAATCTAGTCGGATTCTAAAACACATGCGCGTCGGTTCAATTTAACAATAAGACTCGCAAGCTGCAGGCTTATTATAATACGCCTGAAATTATCAGTCAAATTGTGAGATTCTTAATTATTTGAGTATTATTATGATATGCCTAGTCGTATTGAAAAAGCTTAGACGTATTATAATAAGACTGATTTTATAATAAGCCTGTTACATATACATAATTTACTTGCGAAACATCTAATTTAATAATTTGGCCCATTTTCTGATACATTTCCTCAATTGTTTTTGTTGCTGCTGAACGGTCCAGAACTTTAACGTTCATTCCGTCAAATAGATTTACGAAGCTAGGGTTGGATACAATTGAAATTGGTGACATAGTGTCGATAACAAATGTTATAACTTTATTGTCAAATGACTTACGATGGCTTTTTATTAGGTGACATGGTAACGCGTTGGATCGGTAATAAGACAAGAAATATCCTGTTGAAATTGGAAAAAAGCGTTAAAATTTTCGAAGTACTGAAGTACATTCTGGGTATTTAAGTACATTGACATACTTAAGAATGTTATAAGTACTTAAGTACTTTTAAACTACTTAGTTTCCTTCTTTCTTCGCTATTTTAAGTAAAAAGTACTTAATTCCAAATTTTACTATTTAAGTACAAGTACAACGACAAAAACTTAAAAATGTAAGTACAAGTACAGGCATTTTTGCAGGTACTTAAAGTACAGTACTTGAGTACTTTTTGTACTTAAGTAATTTTTTTAAGTACATAAAGTATTCATCAGTACGGCAGCTCTGAGCCCTGCTATGTCGCCTTTAGAGAACCTGAGACCTTTTCTTAAAGCTGCGCCAAGGCAAAATACAAAAAAAAGGTCGAAAGAGAAGATCAACTGCTATACTGACTGACACCCCTATAAAGGACGCACTGGAGCAAGAAAAGGCTGAAGCAAAAAGGCAAATAAAATAAAGAAAACAGAAACTGAAGAAACAACTGATGATGAGTGGGATTCTGGAACTAACAGCGACGACGAAGACGTAGACTGGGCGAATATTACCCTGATGATTTTGGAGAGCTAGAGAGAGATCCTAAAAAAGATGATTTTGTGTTAGTAAAATTGCTAGACAGTGAAAATACCCGCTCAAAGGAAATATTGGAAAAATTATTGGCCAAGAGGTCGTTGAAAAGGAATGGGAGGTCTTATTTTTGCATAAAAGTGAAAAAGCTAGTTGAACCATCATATTTCCTCTCATAGAGGACATATCTATCGTACATTGCAATGCCATTGAAATGATCCTACGACCACCTTTCTTTTCAGGGGGAACTAAAAGACTTCAGTCAATGTTCAAGTTCGAAGTAAACTTTTCTTTGTTAAATATGGGCTAATAAAATAGTTTCTGTATAGTTTTTTATTATTGTCTAATCCTGTACCAACATACCCTTTATTCTGAGCCTATCAACCCCAAAAGAGGGGTAGGTTGGTTTACAAAACAATAGATTCAAATAATACTTAGAAAGTTTCTAATTTTGGTCAGTTATTTTTCACATTTTTTTACAATAGAGGTAAGACTTTAATAAATTCTTTAAAAAATACAAAAAATGTCAAAAATATTATTTTTTTTTCTAAAAAGTGTACCAACCATCCCCGGTCTCCCCTAGAGAAAACTTTTCCGCCCAAATAGTACTAATATACTTTCATAACCAACTATTGTATATCCCTAATCTTAGTTCAAAAATAATGTAAAGTTTATTTATTTGATTATCTAATAAAAAATTACATACTAAGTGAAAATCAATATGGGTTTAAAGAAAATACGAGCACAGCAATTTTTGATCTGGTAAATCAAATTAAAATTAACCTAGACAAAGGTAATAAATGTGTAGCAGTATTTCTTGATCTGACAAAAGCCTTTGACACAGTACCTCGTGATACACTCTTAAATGTTCTATAACAATATGGAGTGAGAGGTATTGTATTAAAACTTCTAAAGAATTATCTACTTCAAAGAAAACAAATGGTTAAAGTGAAAGATACTCTAATGCCGCGTTTGAAAATCAACATCCGATGCATTTTTTATATCTCGAGCGTTTGTTTATCCACATCGGACACATCTGTCCTACTACATTTACGTATACTGAATCACGTGATCAAAGATTTACTACATCTCAGATGCATCCGATGTGGATATTCAAACGCGGCATAAGTGACCCAGAAGAAGTAAAAGTATGCGTCTCCCAAGGAACTGTTCTTGGACTAACCCTGTTTTTAGTATATATAAACTCCTTATTGAAGACACGTGATAATGGAACACTGATTTCATATGCAGATGACACTGCTATAATTTTTAATGATCACATTTGGAAAGATGTAAAGATCAAAGCTCAACTGGGCATAAGTGGAGTTAAAAATTGGTTAGATTTTGATAATATTTCCTTGAATGTTAGCAAAACTACGTTTATAGCATTTTCAATAACAAATGTAAATCGACCGAATTTTAACCTACACAAACAATAACTTCAAAATAAATATGTCCGAAAAAACAAAATATTTAAGAATTATAATTGATCAAAATCTCAAATGGTATGAACAAATTAGGCATTCCAATGACCTGTCAAAATGCTGCCAGTGGGAACTGGCATTTTAGATATGTCAACCCTGTGGGTCTATTGTCAATGATACGTATAGAGTTAAATAGATTGCTCAAAGCGGGTCGTTTGTGAGCAAGTGCTTATTAATTTGAATCGGTTTAACAAAAATATGTTTTAAAACCAATTTCCAGCCTTTGAATATATTAAAAAAAAATTACCTACATTTTTACTTCAAGGCATAAGCTTATGTTTATTTTTAAAAACATGGATGACAATCTTCATAACTATCTATATTATTGACTCTGTCAAATCACCAGGCCCATACATTGCGTTCGGTCTGCCAAGTTCTTTTAACTCCTTTAACACTTTTAACTCCAAACGACCCTTTTAGCGTTCGGTTTAGTCCGATTAGTGACAGTTTAACACGCTTAAATGTCATTTAAAAGCACCCTAAAAAACTCCGCTTTTGTCCCGCTCCAGCACATACTTTGATTACTATACGGGGCAAGAGAGAGGTCCGACACGCCCAACATAGGGCGCGACCATTTTGATTCCTATGACACAGTTTATAGCTAAAGAATCAAATCGCTCACTCTGCGTCGGCACTTTTGATTTCAATCTTCCAGTTTATACACTGCGTAACTCGGATAATACAATATATGACAACCGCCTATAATAAAACAGCAGTCTTCTGCGTATCCTGAATTTGTATCCCTGGAGTGGATGTTATTTTGGAACTTTCAACTGGTCCAAGTGAGCTAACTGATTCTTTAGCAATAAACTGTGACTCCAAAAATAATATTCACTGACAGCAGCAAGCAAAATATCAGGTGCGTTTTAATCACTCTTCTACCAATTGATTTACACTTCCTATAAAATATTTATTAATTTTTATAATTTTAAGCATCATACTGTTACTATAGAAGGATCATATATATTATAATTAATCGGACTTACTCCTTCGGTGAGTATATCGTGAGACTTATAAAAACAATAAACAATCTCCATCGCCTCGCAAATCTGACAATTGACAATAAGTTTGGTTATGTGTCATATTCTTCTTCCTTTTTCATTGGTGGCCAGCACCATTTGGAGTATTTGGCCAGGGCTACATGGTTAAAAAATATTACTTACATTCTAACCTCTCGTGTAACAAACGCTTACGTTCAACGAGAGGTTAGATTATGACTGGAGACAATTAGACAATATTAGGTAAGTTTTACTACTGACTACCTATACTTACTAGGCGCATACTTTTGACTGTTAGAATTATTCTTTTTTTCTTTTTCTTGTCTACATTATAAGAAAAATATACCTACTTATTTTATCTATGAAGAGAAAGATAATTTGATCTTGGAGGTTTCATCAGAGACTGGTTACATTTTTTTATTAATTGACAATAAGATCATGATTTAAAGTTACTTTTACGTTCTGGGTTATTAAGGAATAATCAATAATTGAACGCTGTTCGTTTATCACACTTATATTTCGGCACTTATACAACTTTAATATTCCCGACATTTAGAGACGTTTATCAATACATGTTATCATCTTGCCAGCCGGAGTCAAAGAGAGCGTCCTATTCACCTGCCTCGTTTAACCAAAGCTCTGCGCATGCGCGCTTACTGCGTCTACAGTACTTTTGAATTACTATATGTCCTTTTACTACTTAACACCCCCCTTATTAAAATTAATACATAATTTGTTTACTAACTGTAAATCCTATACTTGAGCTTTTAGAATTTAAAATTACACAATTCAACTATTCATTTGAAATTTACTTTAAAATTTGTATTAAGTTTTATTTTATTTTTTTTTATTTTTTAAACACAAACAAAAAAAAAACAATGTTTACATAAATGGTTCCTACTCACATGTATCTACTATGCTAAACTTTGACTGGCTTCTAACTATTGTAGTCATTTATTTTATTTT
>OV651818.1:8080673-8114676 GCA_927349885.1 Psylliodes chrysocephalus | reverse complement strand
CAAGAGAATCATCAATTGGTTGGTAACAGTTTGATATTTTGGATCTGGTAAGAGGTAAGTCTATTATTAAACTTTCTTCTTGCGTAGCTGTAACCTTTTGGAGAATAAAAATTTAATGTTAGATCAAAAGCTCTTAATTGAGAAGTATATTTGTAAAGGCCGTTTTAATATTTTCAAAAGTTCTTGGAATTGTTGCTAAACCTGCAAAAAATATATTATTTTATTCCTAAAATATTAGATATCACACAATGCACATTCATATAACATTATTGTGCTACAACAATAATAGTAGGTAGGTATCTACTGGGACAATTTAAATAATATAATTTCGAGAAAACCAACTTTTAATGTCATCATTATACTTAACTTTTTTATTGCTTAAATTATTAATAATGTCATTTTATGTAGTTCGTTGTGATTTGTATAATATATATTATAAAAACCTATCGTCAATGTTATTAGGTGCTGACTTTTTTTATATAATTATTTTGTAAGATGTCCTTGTTCTAGAAAAAACACATTTAAATACATTTTTAGAAGTTTTCTGGATTTCTGCTTTAACTTATCGTATAATTGAATTGACTAATTGTGTGTTTGATTAAAGATAGGAATATCTCTTTTTTTGTTAAAACAGTCCTTGTATTGTTCTATACTTTTAGATAATTAGAGAAAACAGTAGTACATCTTAAAATATCATATTTCACCAACAAAAATGTATGATAATGAATCAAACGGAAAAATACATTTTAGGATGTCCTACTAGGTATTAACTTAAAAACTAATTAAAATGTAAGATAAAGTGCCCATTTATCGTCCCCCTAACAAAAATCGTTATTTTCAAAAATTTGTTGAGAGTTAAAAATAAATAAAAAACTGAGTCGGGCAACTCAACTCAACGTCTAGTAGCTCTGCTAGTGCGGTTCTACTCAGTAAGTATTTTTGAACGAAAAATAAAAAAACGCAATAACTCGCAAAATTTGGATTTGCAAAATTCCGCCCCCCCTATCTACTTATTTCTTTTCAGTGCAAATCTAATTAAAACCATGTGAAACTTTAAAATATATTTATTCAAATGAAAATATGTTTAAGTATACATTTTTATACTTGAGTGTACCTTCCATCTACGTATTTACCCATCCAGGCAAAAATCACAAACAAATTTTTTGACTGTTGTTGAGGATGAACACAACTCGTGGTTCCACTTGAGACATTTAGAACACTTTATCCATCTCTCTCCCCGCTTGTCTTGAGAAAAACGCCTCCCACAGATAGGACATGACACATCTTCGTCGTTTGAACTGTCCTCGTCATCGGTGGATACTAGTGGAAACTCTGCTTCATCCTCAGAGTCACTTGAACTCAAGTCATATTTCTTGGTTTTCTTTTTGATAGGTTTCTTCATCTTCAATGATGAGACGTTTCTTCATCTTCAATGATGAGACGTTTCTTCACACTTGACTGTGTTTCATCCTCAGAGTCACTTGAACTCAAGTCATATTTCTTCGTTTTCTTTTTTGCAGGTTTCTTTGATGATGTTGCTAGCTGAGCTCCACCTTCAATGGTGAGACGTTTCTTTACAGTTGACTGGGATTGGTTCTTCTTACGCTGTTCCGCCATTTGTTTCTTTTCCATTGAGGATTTTACAGACGATTTATGGTCACTTCCTGTTACCAAGAACGAGGTTTCGGCTCTAGAAGATGTAGAAGGCTGGATTACTGGAACTGGCACAATGTCTTTTGGGCTGACCACTTGAGGTGGAGCTGGAGCATTCTGGATATCCTCGTTTTCTCCATTATCAGACACTTCTGGCTCTTCTTCAAGTTATCTAGCTATGAAATCGTGCTTTTGAAAAATCTCTGGATTAAAAGGATGAATTCCAGTTGTCCTGAATCCATTGAATGCAGTTTAAAGGGTAGCAGCACGAAGGTATGCTTCACCTAATAATCCAGATACTTGTAGTTTCCTAACAATTCTGTTTGGATTAGAGGCCATCCAATTTTCTATAGCCTTTGCATATCGAGTCTTTGAAGGAAACATAAATGCTACGTCCAAAGGCTGCAGCTTATCTGTTGAGTGAGGAGGAAGGCAAACTATGGATACTCCTGCCTCTCCTGCGCGGTCAATAACCTCTAGATTTCTAGTGTGGGAGTAGTGCCCATCAAGGATGAGCACTACTGGCTTCTCTTTTGAAGGCTTGACAGTGGAAATGAAATGTTCAAATCACTTGAAAAACAATAAACCAGTGACCCAACCTGAATCCGAGCATGCCCCTATTGACCCTGGTGGTGCTCCGTCAAGCAATTCTGCTTGCCACCTTTTCTGTGGAAATATTAGTAGAGGGGGGATATATTGACCTGCAGCTGACATACAGGTTATCACTGTAATTGTGGCCCCACGTTCAGCAGATGCGAACCTGTTTTTTTCCCTTGCAAGTAACAACTGTAGTAGCCTTGTGCTGTACCACAGATATCCCTGTTTCATCTACATTGAATGTTTTTGCGGGGTCAAAGTTAATTTTTTTAAGTTCAGTCCTCAGGATCGAATCCTTTTGCTCTGACCATTGACAGGTTCTGTGGTCGTCTAAGCGATAGTTCTGGGTGGCGCTTAAAAATAGTCTTACCCACTTTTTGCCTGCTGCCTTTGCTTCAGGCGTGAAAGGATTAGGAACTTGGTTTTTAGCAGCTAATTGGTAAGCCATTCATCTTAGGTCAGGAATAGTTAGTCCATAATAATGTCGCTCCATATCCAGACAGTATTCAACAAGTTCTTTCTCAAGCTAAGCGGAAAAAACTGGCCTTCTTCCATATTTCAAGCTCATACATTCCTCAGGTGAGAGAGCAGATTTGACGTAGTCCTTCAAGGTAGACCTCGGGACAGCATAATCCTTTGCAGCTACTTTATACCCCATCTTCTTGTTCGGCACCGCAGCAATAGCTTTCACCATGGCATCAGAATCCCATCTTTTGCGGGGTGGTATCTGGAAAGGTTCAGTTTGATAACCTCCTCCTTTTTTAAAGTCCGTTAAAAAGGACGAAAAGTTACATAGAAACTAATCTTCCTAAGAGGTGAGTAAGAAACTAAATATACTGCAGTAAAAATTATGAGGGGTCCTAAATTCGTCCCCGGACGAATTTGAGAACCTCGAGGGGGGGCAGATTTAGGATTCTAACTACAATAAAAATGGCGACTGCTCCTGACCAAACGACTATGACTACAAGGCTGTGGCAACTGGTGCACTTTATTCCAGTAGCACTTTATTATTATCAATGGATAAATCATGAAAAACTTACCTTATGGCATCAATATAGTTGTTTGAACTTCACTTGATACTATAGCACACTGTTGTTATATTTATTTTTCACAATATAACAGCAAATAAATAGAACAGATAAAGCCTTGGTTTCTTTGAACCCTCCGTAGCGGTGAGCGGACAGTCCGTCGACCGCTGAGGACAGCAATTTTCGCCCGAGGTGGTTTGTTAAAAAATATAGAAAATGATACTTTCTATGTATTATGAATGTAAACGAAAGGTACTAAAATGGATGCAAATAAATTGTTTACGTTGTTATTATTGTTGGAAGAGGAAGAACAAGAGGAACTGGCAATTGCAACCGTCAAAGTTTCCAATAAGCCAGTGGATGAGTTGTTTTTGTGTCGCGATATAGAAGGTGCCTTTAATATCATTGTGCTGCGGAGGTTTTTTTGGAAATGAAACCAAATTTAGGGAGTATTTTAGACTTTCTACAGATCTTTTTGAATTCGTGTTGAGTTTTATAAAGGACATAATTTCTAAGAAATCTAAAAATAAAGTCATGAAGTCATCTGTATGTGTGAATTTGTCACTCATTGTTTTAAAATTAATAACAATATAGTCTCCGCACACGCCGACGGTTCCGCTGATATCAAACTCAACAGATATCAACCGACTCTTCGCGACAAATCAGCGGCATGACGCCGTCCTGCTCAGCTAAGCGGATTCAATAAAACCATTCCCATTTAAATACTCTGGTTGGATAAAATCGTCAAAACGCGACGGTTGACGGACTGTCCGCTCACCGCGACGAAGTTTTCAAAGAAACCAAGGCTTTAGCCCTATCAACGTCAGTGCTGTCAACGGATGGTTCTGAAGCGTTGATTGTCGTTTTGGCAACGTTGCCACATTGCACATGAAATTCGGACTGGGGACGAATTTGGGAATGGGGACGGAATTCGGGCACTTTACCTTATATTGCAACTGTAACCTGCCGCACTCAGGTACCTTAATAATTTAATAATTCCATTTAATAAATATAATAGTAAAATCTTATTAAATTCAAAATTCATCATTTAACGAAAAATCTCCCAGATAATTAAATATTATTTACGACACCTAATAAATCATATCTATAATCACGTCCGTAAAATATCCAAATTTCGTGCACGTGTTTGGGAACGTAGATCATAAAACATATTTCTTTTCACGAAGTATTCATCATTAAAACAGTTAGGGCCATTCGCACATGTACCACATATAAATATTCGTTTAGATAAATTTAAAATGAAGTTTATAATATGATGGTTCGCACCAACATCTTTTAATCAACGCGTTATTTAACGAATAAAATACTTGGCAACTATGAGATTTTCTTCTTTTTTATCATGACCCACGTATAAGGTTGCCTTTCAGCCATTTAGATTTTGTGTTTTATGGTTTTTTGCTATAAATGATTTCTAAATAGATTTTTTTATTTTTAATATTTTTTTTATTTTTCTTTTATGGTTTTATTTGTCGACTTGTTCTGTTTCTATTGTATTTACCATAAAATATAATTACTTAAAAACTGATGTTTTGGTTATTTCAAGAGTTATTAGTAAGAAAAAAATTAATAAAAAAATGTTAAAAATTATATTTTTATTGAAGAATTATACAAATCTATGCCAACATTATTATGTGAGGATGGTAGGTCAGGGACTGAATTGTTCAAGAACTTGAAGAAAATCGGTCTCATTTTCTAGGTAGTTCTTCGTTTCTTCTTTTACACAATATATTATTTATAATTGCAGTAGACACCACTACAGATCAACACTGTTTCTAGTTTTAAACTTCACCCATATGCAATTACCGTTTTCACACCCCAAAATATCACTCAATGGTGTTTCTTGTTTTTTTTTATAGGATTCATTAAAAAGCTATACGCTAGTAACAATTATTGATGAATTCGCGAAACACAATTATTACTAAAAATCAAATAAACTCACAAAATGTATACCAATATTGTAGGATTAAATACAAACATATCATATGGACATTCCAAATTATCCTCTATTTGCGATAATAATTTCAAAACAGCCTCTTTTGATAATAAAAAAGGTCTGTTAATCCAAACTATCAAAATATTGGCTTCTCGTATACACTCTTCGCGGTATTCCATTTAATATTAAATTATCAGCTTCCAATTCATCATCCTTTAATATCAAATCCATTTTAATTTTGACACCACACCAAATTTTTAAAATATGTTCTTTTTTCACGTAATTAGGCATTCCAACGACCTGTCAAACAATAGGTGCCAGTGGGAAATTCTTGTATATCTAAGGGGGCAGCGACATAATCTTGCAACTTGGACGCTATTTTTATTCGAAGTAGTAGTCGCCTAGCCTGCCAATTTATGAAGAAATGTATAGGTGGGTTTTTTAAATATTATTTTTATTGTGTTTGACATAAAATATTTAAATGTTATCCATTATTCATTATTTTACGTAAAGTAGATAGAATACACCGTATGTCGCCACCCTTAGATATACCAAACCTTCCCACTGGCAATTCATTTGTTTGGAATGCCTAATTATGAATATGACAAGTCTGTCACATATTGTCAATTTTCTTTCGTTAAGATCTTAAATCCATATACTTTGATTACTATACGGTGCAAGAGATATGCCCGACACGCCCAACATAGGGCGCGGCCATTTTGATTCCTATGCCACAGTTTATAGCTAAAGAATCAGATCGCTCACTCTGCGTCGGCACTTTTGATCTCTATGTTCCAGTTTATACACTGCGCAACTCGGATAATACAATATATGACAACCGCCTATAATAAAACAGTAGTCTTCTGCGTATCCTGAATTTGTATCCCTGGAGTGGATGTTATTTTGGAACTTTCAACTGGTCCGAGTGAGCTAACTGATTCTTTAGCAATAAACTGTGACTCCAAAAATAATTAGGCATTCCAAACTGAATGGCTACCAGTGGGTTCTGACGGGTTATGATATGATAAAATTATGGCAACCCTGTAGGCCTGGTGATTTGACAAGGTCAATGAAATAGATAGTTACATAGATTGATCATCCATATTTTTCAAATTAAACATAAGCTTATGCCTTGAAGTAAAAATGTAAGCAATTATTTTTTTTTAACTATCTGAAGGCTAAAAATTGGTTTTAAAACACATTTTTGCTAAACCGATTCAAATTAATAAATATTTGCCAGGCAATATGGCCGCTCGTAAACGACCAGCTATGAGCAATCTATATAACTATATATGTATCATTGATCCTGTTAATGACAATATGACAACAGGGTTGCCATATCTAAACTGTCGCCCACTGGTAGCCATTTGGACAGGTCGTTGGAATGCCTAATATTCACTGACACTGACAGCAGCAAGCAAAATATCAGGTGCGTTTTAATCATCTGCTTCTGCTTCCGGAATTGTCGGTTTAGTCGTTTTAACCTGTCAGATTAAAATAAGAGAACCGACAATTCCGAAGAAGAAGCAGATGATTAAAACGCACCTATTAAAAATATTGCGCCAAGATAATATAGGCAACACGTAATAAGGGATCAAAATGGGGGAGTTTTCTATCTCCTTTTAAAAGGCACTCAGAAAGCTGCGCAGTGCGACCATTCTCCGTATAGTAAAAGAAAATCAAAGTATGTGTCTTAAACCTCAAATATTTACAGTTTAGGTAAACTCATAATAACAACTACTTAACGAAAACAACAATGACGGTGCGAATAAAAATGTCACTCAATGGGTGCGTTCACCAGACGGCAACAGTTGAGTTGTTGAGTAAGCGATCGCGTTCGGCAGACACGATGACTTTACGCTGAATGTCATCTGCTGCAAATTTCACCCAGCGCGATGAATTTGCGCTGAGCCGACTCAACATATGTTTAGACATGCGCAGTGAGATGACAGTTCATTGTTGCGCGTGCTTTTTTAATTTTTAAAACGTACATATTATGGAAACTAATACAGAAAATTTGTCAACCTACAGTTTGGCGTTTTCACTGTTTTCTGACGAGGATCAGCATCAGCCAATAATTATAAGGTTATGCTCAACAGTCTAATCTGACAGTTTTGTGACAGACAGAGACCCAACGGTCAACGGAGCGTTCAGCCAATTTCCATCTGCTGCCGGATGTTAATGCCCAGCCGTTTAGCGCTTAAAGTTAACTGCTGACGTCTGGTGAACGCACCCAATGTCAATATAACCTCCGCATATAATAAATAAGCCACCCCCTTTGCACCCACATTCGTATGGGAACTAAAGACATAGACAGAGATAAGGGAGATAAAGATAGGAAACGCCCATAAGAAACCAATGCTTAATAACGACCAGCTTTATCTCAGTTAACATCTGACCCACTATGTGGCGCTTTCATCGATATCAAACAACGCAGCGGGAAATTTAAAAACCTAATAATAAAGGTTGCATAAATATCGACTGCACTCTCATGTTCTTGTAAATAAATTTAAACAATGTAATTACGCTAAATTATTTATTAAAAAGAATACTACACTTACAGTCTATTATCGATTAATTATTGTAAATCTATATTCATGATAAATATTTTTTAATTTTTGATTGTTATTTGTAACACTGTATTTTTGTTTTTATTTTGGTATCTTATTTAAAAATGTTGAGTGCAAATTCAATAATGGGAATTCAGATATTTTTCTTCCTATATCAAATCTTCTTTCTAACGTTTTGAAGCCATTTTCTTGTTCTAAAACAATAAATACTTTGTGACAAAAGTTGATTACTATTTGTGTTACTACATGAATAGATCTTACCTACTTTGGTTAATTAAAGAACGCCACATTGGGGTTGTTAAATTTGTTCATGTGGCATGTGTTACTGATGCAATACGTTCTCCGACTTATTGTAATATTACAAAATATAATTATTGTCCTTAAATTTCACACAAAAACAGCCACAACTATTTTGCTTAGTTCATCTAGAGGATAACACAATCATGAACTCAAAATTTAAAATTTAAATTCAGGATTCTTCGATATACATAAAACTGACATTTATATTTACAAACTGTACACTGCTGTCCACGTCTACTGCCTGTCTCAGTGTTACCAACCGTACGATTTAAATCGTATTTATACGATTTTTTAACTCTGTACGATGTACGATCAGTGAGATCGTACGTAAAAATACGATCTTCGCTTTTTTAGTAGGTTTATTTAAATATCTGCAACAACTTCAGAACATAAAACAATAAAAATCAAAAACTACTTGCAAAGATTCATAGGCCGTTCATAATTTCTGAAGGCAGTCATTTTTATTCTGACTTATCGTAATTTTGACCATGGTGATTTTGTACACCGGCTATCACGGAATATGAAAAGCTTGCATGCAAAATTTCAATCACTTTGGAGTGACAGTAATTGATTACTTTAAATGTGTTACTTTAAAGTTTCATGTATTTTCTTTAGTTTTTTTTTTCGTTATAAACATTTTTATAAATAGATAAATAAATTATTAGGCCAAAGTTTTTTTTTATTTGTTCATTCCATTTAAGTTATACTATGCTAAGCATGTATCTATTGTATAAGCTTTTAGTCATTTTTCTACTCTACTTGTGCGATCTCCCAAAAAAAAATATTTGGCAACACTGGTCTCTCTACAAACGACGTAGACCTGTAGTTAACATCTGAGACGCTAGATGACGCCATCGTTGCTGCAGACGTTGCGTTTCCAATCTTTATGTCCCTAATCTCTGGACATGAGACGTCACAAAAGCCATTTAAATTTAGTATTCAAAGCCAGACCCAAATGAGCTCGGATTCATTTATTTTTAGTTATTTGATGTGCATGCATTCATTTTTTTATTAATTAATGTGCTAGCATTTATTTATTATTTGTACCCAGTTATATTTCAAGTTCAGTAGTCAGTACCTTTCCTAAAACGTTCTTCCTAAACAACGTCTTTCCTACAATATCTCCTATTGACGAACGCTGTCAACGTCCCACGCCTTATTTCCGACGCTTGCCGTCCCTAAATATTTCCTTCATAATAGCCTTATCGACGCCCTTCGTCACGTCCCGCACCACCTACATAATTCTACTGTATATCTGTCCCAATTCAGTACCATATTAAATACCTTCCTTTCCACCACGACGCTAGGCGCCTCGACGCAAGGCGACGCTCAACGTTGCGACGTACGTAAATCGACGCCATCACAACGCTAGATGAAATTAGTACATAATCTAATGTCTGTATTTTCAATGGCGAGTCAAAAGATTTATGTAACTTTCTTTGAGATATCACCGGGGTTTCGTTTAGACGAGGGCTTCTGACATTTGCTACAAAATATTATCAATTTAACCAATAAATCACATGGCCTTCAGGTCATACACCCCGAAGACAGTTAGGATAGACATCTGTTTTCGATGGGTGAAATTTTGAGTATTTTAATAGAAATTATAAAAATCAATCAGGATTGTATTAAGTTATTTCAATAGAAATTATAATAATCAATATTAAAACATATACAGGGTTGTATTAAGTCATTTCAATAGAAATTATAAAAAATCAATATTTTAGAAATATACAGGGATGTGCTATCTAGAATAAATTGCACAAACCAAGATGGTAAAGTTAACCAACTGGTAAATACATTGTTCGTGAGCTCAAGGGGGGACACCAATATCGATGGCCTAGAAGCAATAACACGTAAGTACATCTGTAAAAATTTGTGGTTATAAAGAAAATATGTTATAATATTATATAAATATAACATTTATTTATCAATTATGTCAAAAACATAACTTACAACATTTTCAGTCTGTGGACCCTAGAATCCCTTTTCAACTTTTTTCTAAAGCACATACATATTGCTTTTTTTGTCAGATTTTGTACTTACGAGGTAATGCTTCTAGGCCATCGATATGCTAAGCAACCCGTTCTACTTAGTCCAATTAAATAACGAAAAAAAGCTCTTTCGAGTTTACATTAATTTGTAATTGGATGAAACAAAAAGGACCTTGTGTATTTTGATGTGATCTTTCCGAAAAAAAGAAAAAAAAGATGTAGCAGTTTTTAATTTTTTTTTAAATTAGGAAAAACCGGGTTTTCCGGAATTTTCCATTGTAAAAATGCTAATTATCTGGGCAAGTATCATTCTGATTGTGAAAATAAATGCACCATTCGAAAGAGGAGGCAAAAATAGTTCGGAAATTCATTGCACAGGTAGTTTTAATGGCGAATTTCTCGCCTCCAGAAGTGCTTTTACCAAAAAGTAGTTAATTCGTTTTTTTGATCAGAACCATGGACATGAAATTTGCGATGAATTTGTGGCGAAATTATAAATGTTAGACATATGTACCCATGAGAGAAGTTGCGTATTTTTTTGTTGGCTCTCAAATAAAATAAGTCCCGCGGCGAAATCTGCCATAATTTTTCGGGAATTCGCAGGAAACCGCAGGGCGTAGTTTTTTTTTTATTTTTTTCCCATATGATTTTTTTCGGGTTTTCCGAAAACATTTAATAAAAAAAATATATTTGAAAAAACTAACTTCGCCATCGAAAAGAGCACAAAAAAATACACAAAAAGGTATACTTTAAAAATGTTAGGAAATTAATCCTAAGCCTGAGTGTAAGTTCCAACTTGGTGATAAGCTTGCTTTTTGTTCTCTAATATCTGGTTCTAAGTTATTTACAACAAAACTTGAAATGGGAGAAGATATATATGCATGACAAAAATACGTATTTTCTAGTTACGATCCGAACTTTTTGAAAAAAATTGTAAAACAATTTTTCTTAATTTCTCGTACTTTTTTCTTAATTAACTCGAAAACTAATTATCTGAATAGAGAACTGTTTCCATCAGATGATAGAGAGAAAAAAAAAGACACGAAAAACTGTGGCATATACAGTTTTTCTAGCATCCACTGTTTTCTCAACATACATAGAATCCATTTTGTTTCATCTAATTACAATTTAATGTAAGCTCAAAACCCTTAATTTAATTCGATTAACTAGGTTTGAAACAAAGTATATGTGAAATCAACATAGTAAGGTAATTAACTGGCGAATTGGCGCTGTTCGTTAACTCCGTTGGTCATCAACCTAAATAAGAATATAAACATCAACACAGTAGCTAACCAACTGGCGAATTACTGCTGTTCGTTAACTCCGTTGGTCATCAACCTAAATAAAATATATATTTATAACAAATGAATATGGTCTGCGTTTGAACGGGACTCAAGTGAGATCTCAGTAAATAGTAACAATTGTAATATACTTTGCTAATTATTTCATTACATTTAAAGTCTGAAAAATAAAAAGAGTTTAAATATGGATTTGTATATTTTAATAAATAATAATAAATAATAAATTTATTGATATAGGTATACAAATAAAATAATAACAATTGTATTAGTTTAACACCAAACAAGCGCTGATACCAGCCTAAGCAACTTAATGCTTGTTTTGCTAGATTTAAATATTAAAATAATAACAGAGATAGCTAAAACAATTCTAATTAATACTAAAGAAAAATAATTAAATATGAAAAATAATTAAATATGATGAAAGAAAGTAATGTAGAATGTAATGTAGGAGATGGAAAATTAAATCTAGAACGGTTTATATAATGTTTAATTGTTAATTTACTGAAGTATTTTTTTTATATTATATTTAGTTTATCGGGGTGATTTATTAAGAATTTTTTAACGTCTATTTTATAGATTTAAAATTTTTTTATTTGTTTTAGGTTAGCGGGTAAGAGATTATATAATTTTGGACCATGGTAAAAGTATGAATTTTGGGTAATTGATTTTTTAAAGGCTTCAGTTCTTATATTTAAGTTTGTTGCGGATCTAGTTTTTGTATAATATTGGGGTGTTTCATTAAATATTCGTAGTAAGCATTGGTAGATGTAGTGATTTTGTATATTAAAAAGTTCTGTTTCTTTATATAGTAGTGCAGTTGAGAACATTTTGTTTTTTTGAAAAATTATTTTTATTAGGAGGTTTTGTGCTACTTGTAATGTGTTTAGTGTTGTTTTATATGCTCCACCCCAAATAGTTGTGCAGTATTTTATTATAGACTCTGCTAATGATGTATATAATATAACTAGATTTTTTTTTGAAAGAATTTCTCTGTTGATAAAATTTATGCATTAATACTCTTATTCTTTTTGCTACATATGTAATATGTTCTGTCCATTTTAGGTGCTGATCTACGATCACTCCGAGATATTTAATTGATGTAGTTTTCTCCAAATTTTCACAATCGCATGTGTTATTATGTTGAGGACATGTTGGGCAGTGTAATTTTATATTTATATTATTTGGCTGATCTACTATTGTTGGTGAAAAAGTAATATATTTGGTTTTTTTAATATTTAAAATCAATAAATTATGGTTGTATGTAACCTATTTAGTTCTGTTTCTGCAGTTTGTGTTACATTTTCCCAATTTTTCCCAGAAAATATTATAGCTGTATCATCGGCATAGCACACTAGTTGTTCTTTGAAGTTTGAAATTTGCGTGATACTATTCATATATATTACGAATAAAATCGGCCCTAACACTGTTCCTTGTGGAACACCTGTTTCTACTTTATTGTCTGCACTAAATGAGTTTCCAATTTTTACTCTTTGGGTTCTGTCCGACAAGTAGTTTTCTAATAGTTGAAGGGCTGTTCCTCTAATGCCATATTCCCTTAGTTTATTAATTAATATTGAGTGTTCCACGGTATCAAAAGCCTTGGCAAGATCCAAAAAAACTGCTAAGCATTTTGATGAATCATCCAAGGTCTTCATTGTTATTTTTAGGAGGTCAATTATAGCATTTTCCGTATTTGAATTTTTGATAAAGCCAAATTGCCTATTTGTTATAATATTGTGTTTATTAAAAAATGAAAGAAGTCTGGTTTTTAGCGATTGCTCAAAAATCTTCGCAAAATTATTAATAATAGATATTGGTCTATAGTTATTTAAATTCGTAGGGTTCCCCGCTTTAAAGATTGGAGTTATATTTGATTCTTTCCATTGTTTTGGTATTTTTCCAATAGCCAAACATTGATTTACTATGTGAGATAGAGGCTGACAAATAAATACATGAATTGTTTTTATTATTTTTGTAGATAGATTATCCGGACCTGGTGAACAATTGTTCTTTAGATTTGAAATGTATTTAATTAATTCGCTATTAGTTACGGGTTTAAGATAATATATCGAATGGATTAGGTGAGTTTTATTTAAAAAATTTTGTGGTAGATTTTTTTTTTGTATTTTATTTGCCATTTTTCTACCCAAGGTTGCAAAGAAATTATTGAATTCATTTGCTTTTTCTTTATTGTTTGTAATTATTTTTCTTTCTTCATTAGTTATATTACAGTATTCAATGGTTTTGCTATATTCCTTACCTGTTATATTATTTATAATCTCCCACACTTTCTTGCTGTTTTTTCCAGCTTCATTTATTTTATTTATGTAATAATCATTTTTTGTTTTTTTGATTAGATTATTTGTTTTATTTCTGAAAGTCTTATATTGTCTGTTCATTTCTTCAGTATAATGTTTTAATAGATTTTTTTTCATTTTATCCCTTTTGCAGATATAGTTAATAATATCGTGAGTTATCCATGGTTTTAGTTTTAGTGAAGTTTTATCTGTAGATATTAAAATAGATGTGCAATTTGATACATAGAGTTTCAGTTTATTAATAAAAATATCGTAAGATATTTGAGGGTCCTTTTCTGCGATTGCTCCCTCCGGGTCCGTATAAGATTAAGAGTGTCGGAATTAAAAGAAAAAAATTATTGCAATAAAAAGTACTCATTTTATTTAGTAAATACCTAAAAAAAAATTTGCGGAAAATCCACAAAATTTTGAGAAAAATGAATTAAAAGTTGTAATTTTATAGGTTATTTTGGTTTTATCATACTATTATGTAGGTGACAATTTCGAAGTTTTAATGATATTATAATTAAAGTAACTTACTTTTGTTACATTTTAACTGAAATTAGATATCTATGGAAAATTATTTTGAATTTGCTAATTTAATTTAGGTATATTAAAATTAAATGGATTGTATTGTCTGTTTAACCATTTACTACCACAAAACATAAAATGAAAAAAATTAATCATCAAATTACCTTTGTTTTTTAGTCTGATGTTAGCTTTCAATTAATAAAGACATAACTCTGTTTAAATAAAAAAATATTTTTTTTTAAACACGATTTTTCAAATCGTGTTATATTTTTGACGCAGTCAGTAGGATTGTCACGAAGAATCCGACGTGGATAACTTTCGCTATTTTTATAGTTAGGTGACAATTACGAACTTTCAACGTTTCGCACCAATTTCGAACTTTCCATCGCGAGAAAAGGTTTGTGGTGCTACCAAAGAACTGTACTGGAGACTTCCTTGGTTAAGACGACAGCCGGACCTTCGATGCAAACGAAAACCGTACTGTAAGTTTTATTTTTCTTATATGTTAGACTCCTCTAACATTGATTCCTTATCCTTTAGTGATCACGAATCTGATTTAGAGCTAGATTTTGTAATTGAAAGTTTTAACTCGATTAATATTAACGATAATAATTATCCAACTAATTTTAGTAAATTGACAAATATTTTAAATCAAACAATGACTCCTCCCCCTAACTTTCAAAAAGTTCACGCGGAGACCATACCTGATTTTTATGGCGACGAAAACGAGTTGCAATTTTTCCTAGAAAGTATTGATAGCATAGTTACCCATTTTTATGATAACGTAAATATTGGAAACTATCAGAATGTTATAATATTTAGAACGATTATAAGTAAATTGCATGGACCCGCTCATCGCGAAGTAATTAATATTAGTGGAGCCACTAAAATAAAAGAAATTAAGGAAGAGTTGATTATGAATTTTAATGATCCCCGAAATGAAAGTTGCTTATTGTTGGATTTAAATAATTTAAGGCAAGCTCCTAACGAGAGCCCATATGAATTTTATGAAAAGGTCAGGAAATTATTAAACACTATTTCAAACTACCTCGGTTTGCATGAACTCAACTTAGATATAAGAAAATTTAAACAGAAATCATATAACGAACAAGCTCTTCAAGTATTTTTAGCTGGGTTAAGAAATCCTTATGGTATCATGGTTCGTACCAAAGATCCCAAAACACTGCTCGAAGCAATTAATTTTATAAGAAAAGAGGATAATATTAAATATTTACAAAATGCGCATTCAAATAACTCTCAAATTTCAATAAAAAGCCCCAACCACCAACATAGACAGAATAACTCTTATAAAACTATTCAAAACTATCGCCTAAACAATAACAATCAGTTTGTTAACAGAAATGAAAATTTTAATAATAACCAACAAACAAATTTTAATCAATCTAGCACTAGCTATTATAGAAATAATAACAATAGTAATTATAGAGGTTCGTTTCCTACTGGTCCTGTAAACATTCAACCTAGACCAGTAGCTAATCAAAGATTTTTCACAAACCGACAGGTCTTTGGACCTCAACAAAACGTTTGGGAACCAAATCCTAATTTTATTGAAAATAATTCACCTAGGCCTACTCCAATGAGTACGACTTTCAAATTTCTGGCAATTCCAGAAATCAATTACCCCAAAATCGTAGATGGGTATCTGAAGAATTAAATAATGTCGAACATTGTGATTTGGCAGATAATTCATTCGATTTTGTGAGCAGCAATTGCGAATACGAAATTGTACACTCTCCTTCTGGCGATAATTACCAAAATTTTCAGGAGCCCAGCCTCCCAAATCCGAATCCATGATAGAATTTTATAATTCACTTGATAAAGGACAATTACCTTATATTGCAATAAATAACCCACCATTAAAACTTTTATTAGACACCGGGGCAACTCGATCATTTTTATCTCCAGAAGCTATTGATAAATACTTTTCAAAAATTAAAATAAAGGATCCATTTATTATTTCAACTGCTTTTAGCTCCTCCAATCATAACTTTTCAGTAACCATTCCGGCATTCCCAGAATTCCAAACAAAACAGAATATAAAATTTTTTGTATATAAATTTAATTGCATATTTGATGGACTATTAGGAATAGATTTATTAAATTCATTGAATATTCATATTGATTTGCCAAATGCTCAAATAATTTCAAATAATAATATTTCTTTGCCAATTAATTACTTTAATTCCACGCCAATAGAAATAAAACCGAAACTATTGCCTGGAAATTCTGTTTCGCGGATAAAAATCCCCGTTACTATTGAATCCAGACAAATATTAGTGCCAGAGCAAACTATCGGTAATTGTACAATACCGAGTACATTAACATTTTCAATGAACGGTTGGGCAACTGACGAAATTTATAACAATTCGAACGAAGAAATAAATTCTACTGTATTATACCCAATTAAATGTATTTCAGTTGAGAATAATTTTGAAAGCTATAACTTTACTAATGAATCCATTATAGATAATTGCGACAAACATGAAATTAATGATCTAATTAAGATAGATCACAAAGAAATGACTATCGGAATTTATAAAAGACATAATGAACTTATAACTAAACAAAATGGTAAAAAATTAGAAAAAACTAATGAAGCCCTTCACAACCCTTTAACGTATGATCCTGTCACCCTCGCGTACCACAAATCTGTAGCACGCAAAAAAGATGGTCTACAATTCGGTTGTCGTCATCTTAAAAAGAAAGAGCGTCCCAAAGTAAAAATAAATAGAATAAAAAAACAAAAAGATTCGAATTCATTTGAAAAAGTTTTTCCTACACTTTAAAAAAATAATTTTAAAAAAATTTTATTTAATCAAAAAATGTACTATTACAGCATTCTCCTCATCATGGCTACGATTATCGCAGCCCAAGAAATTAGAATCACGAGTCTGGAATCCAACCCTGGAATATTACCCTATAAATTAGGATATGCTAAATTACAATCCACATACCATTCTTTTATCCATTATTTTGATTGAGACCCTATCGAAACCGAACTTGTTAAAATAAATAATCAATTCGAAAATATAATTTTAACAATTGAAAATAACAATGTGGTATTCACATCCTAACTTAAAAATAACATAAATTCAATCTCCTTTGAAATAAAACAATGCAAAGAAAAATTAAATTACCTTCATTCTAATAAGTGACTTAAAAGAGGAATCTTAAACGGTCTAGGTACAATATTTAAAAGTATTTCGGGAAACCTAGACGCCGAAGACGGCAAAAGATACGACGACGCTATTGTCTTACTAAATTCAAATCAAAATGCTATAGCAAATACACTAAATAAACAGATCCCTAACTACTTAAATAATCGATGATTACAACAAAAGTCTATCTTTAATAAAGCAAAACGAAATACAAATGGCTCAAAAAATTAATGATCTTAATAACGAACTAGAAAAATTCGTAAACGATTTTTCCGGATATTTTTTAGTAATAAACGCCTTAGACCAGGTACATGCAGTTCTCAAAATTTTAAATGAAATCTTAAATAATTTAGAAAACTCAATAATATTTGCGAGATTAAAAACAGTTCACTATAGCATTTTAAAAATAGAAGATTTAGAATTTATCATAAATTTGCTATTAAAGTCATATTCAGAAAGTAACTTATTTTTATAAATATTATGAAGTTATTACAGTAGACTCTTATTATTCTAACAATCGGATAGTATTTGTGATTCACTTTCCTATAACCTATCCAGAAATATATTCTTACTTTCACCTCTATTCAATACCTACCCAAAATAACTCTATCCTTATCCCCTGCAAATCTTTTCTGGCAATACAAGGAAATAACTATGAGTACGAGGACGAAGAATGCAAAAATCTGAACTCATTATATTTTTGCACAAACATGAAATCTATTGCCAAAGCTAATGCAGATGATTGTATCCACCAAATATTACAATTGAACAATCAAGACTCTCCTGCATGTGAACTTACTCCAATCCAAATCAGTTCTGAGATAATCGAACCAATCAATTCTGCCCACTATATTGCAGTATTTCCTCGAGAAACCAAGATCCAAATCAGCTGTGCAAAGTCAGATCTCGCAGTTTTAAAAGGTAGGTACCTATTTTATGGAAGTACCAAAGGGTTGCAGTTTCCAAACCCCGAAGAACAGATACTTAAATAACATCGACGTCCAGAAATCAAAAATTGATAATACCTGCCACCCAACAAGCCACTTTCAATAACGACCCACACCCTGTATGGATCTCTCTGGGAAGAGAGGAATTATATCACAGAAACTGCAGAAGTGCCCAGAAATTCTAAGAATCCCACCAGCCGGCAGCTCAAGTTTCTTTTATCAGCATACATGTGTTAACAATGATTATTTTTTACATTTTTTTTAGTCTGATGTTAGCTTTCAATTAATAAAGACATAATTATAACTCTGTTTAAATAAAAAATTATTTTTTTTTAAAAAACGATTTTTCAAATCGTGTTATATTTTTCGCATCAATATTTCTTGTTTCCGATAGTATGATAATATCTATAAGTTCTTCCGCCATCTGTAAATATACTAATAGTTCATCCATATGTTTTTTTAAGCCTCTAATATTAATATACATAAACCGTTCTTGTTAACATTCTTCTTCTGCTGAAAATATTGTTGAAAATTTTCAACAACTCTGATAACGATTGGCTCATCACCATCTATATCATTGAGCAAATCTAGCATAGTAGGCACAAATAAAAAAAATAGGTAATACCTTATTACTTAAGCTTCCTGAAATTTAGGAAATTGAAGAAAAATAATTTAAATAATTTAAATAAAGTGGCTATTTAACGGTTATATCTAAATAACACCGAAAAAATTAAAGGGGTGATTCTGTGATGAAAATTAATGTGAGTGTTTGGTATAAAATTTTTTGAAAAAACCCTCCCCGGAAAAGTTACACTCCTTCGAAAATTAAAAAAAATAATGGTTTTTCTTTTTATTTTCCCTGTATATCAAGCTAAAGACACGAAACTTGGTAAACATTATCCGTCAATAAAAGTACACTTTTTGAAATTTTTTCAACCCTGAAGTATGCTTAGAAGGGGTTGAAATAATCAACCCCTAAGATATTTTTTCTTACAACTTTTTTTTAGATGAAAATTTTTTCTTTAAAAAAGTATGACTGAAAAGCCCAATTCATTGACTAACTTTTTTAACTCTACAAGTTTTTTCTAAAACTTGAGCATTTACGAGAAAAAAAATCTAATGCAATGAATTTTCAAAAAGATGAGCTAACGCGTCTAGTGGCCTGTGCTTTGCATAAAAACATTAATACTGATACCAGGATTGTGTAGTGTCATTTTCTGTTACCCATCTTATTGTTTCACAAGTTTTATGATTGTGTATGGTAGGAAATATTAGTTGATTGAAAATATGAATGCATATTCGAATTTGGAAATGGCAGATATGCATTTTACATACGGTCGTGCTAACGGTAATTCATTGGAAGCGCAAAGACTTTATGCTGAACAGTACCCACAGCGTAGACTACCCCATCATACTACGTTCACAACTATTCACTGACGCTTGCGGGAACGTGGTAATTTTGAAAAAAGAAGTTATGATTCTGGTTGTACTAGAGAAGTTAGAACTGCAGCTGTAGAAGAAGCCGTACTTAATTCAATTGAAGAATTCCCAGAAACTAGTACCAGGAGAATAGCTCGTGTCCTACATGTAAGCCATTCCGTTGTTTTTAGAATTTTAGAAGAACAAATGTTGTATCCCTATCATCTTCAATGGGTGCAGGCGTTAATGATTCGAGATTTTTTACCCCGTGTGATTTTTTGTCAGTGACTTATTAATATGATTGGCCAAGCACCACAGTTCTTAGGTAATATTTTATTTACTGACGAGGCGAATTTCTCAAGAGACTGTATTAGAAATTTTCACAACAATCACCTTTGGGCTGACGAAAATCCTCATGGCTTTTTTGAAGGAAATCATCAGTATCAATTTTCATTAAACGTGTGGCTCGGAATTATTGATAATCATTTAATTGGTCCCCATTTTCTTCCCTCTACGATTAAATGGTGAAGCATATTGTCATCTCCTTGAAGAATTACCTGTTCTTCTTGAAGAGGTTCCCATTCAAATTAGGCAACATTTATGGTTTATGCACGATGGTGCACCAGCTCATTTTAGTATACGTGCAAGAACTCACCTGGATGAGGTGTATGCCAATCAATGGATAGGTCGAGGAACACCTGTAAACTGGCCAGCCTGCTTCCCTGACCTTAATCCTTTGGATTTTTGCATATGGGGATATCTGAAATCTTTGATATACACAAACCCAGTTGAAAATATCGATGATCTGCGAAACCGCATTGTAGCAGGGTGTGAAACTATAAGAAATTCTCCAGGAATATTTCATCGTATACGCAATTCTATGAGGAAAAGGGTAGATGCTTATATTGAAGCTGAAGGCGGTCATTTTCAACATTTATTATAATTGTATTGTCGATATTCGACAGGTTTTTGTTAATTGTTTGTTCACTTTTGTTTTTAGTTGTAGAAGTCTTAAGAATCATAATTTGGTTGGCTGTTGTTTAATAAAATGCTATTTTACATGAGCTTATTTATTTTTTTCTCATAAATGCTTAAGTTTTCGAAAAAAACTTGTAGAGATTAAAAAGTTAGTCAATGAATTGGGCTTTTCAGTCATACTTTTTTAAAGAAAAAATTTTCATCTAAAAAAGAGTTGTAAAAAAAAATATCTTAGGGGTTAATTATTTCAACCCCTTCTAAGCATACTTCAGGGTTGAAAAAATTTCAAAAAGTCTACTTTTATTGACAGATAATGTTTACCAAGTTTCGTGTCTTTAGCTTGATATACAGGGAAAATAAAAAAGAAAAACCATTATTTTTTTTAATTTTTGAAGGGGTGTAACTTTTCCGGGAAGGTTTTTTTCAAAAAATTTTATATCAAACACTCACATTAATTTTCATCACAAAATCACCCCTTTAATTTTTTCGGTGTTATTTAGATACACCCTGTATAAAGAGTTATTATTTTATTTTTTTTTTGCTACAAGTTGTCAATTTATTCATTATCATTTGAAATATTAATATTAGCAAGTCAAGCCTGATATGGAAAAAATTAAAATTAAATTACTAAATTATTATGCTTCTGACACCACAATGTTACATAGGTTTGATTCGTTAAAAAATTAAATGAAAATAATAAAAAAGCAAATTTAAATAATAGAAGATCAAATTTAATTCATAGAAATTATAAATAAGTTAATTTATCGCTTCAACTAAAAGTCTTTTTTAGTTCTTATAATTGCAATTTTTTTATTTTTATTGACATATATTTTACCGTATTCGGTCCATACATTTTTAAGTCCCAGTTTTTCTATTGCTTTACTCATCAGCAGAACTCTCTCGCTAGTTAAATCTTCTCTTATTACAATGGATGTTCCTTTGAGATGTTTCTTTTGCCCATATATATTTTGTTTCATATCTAGGTTATTTAACTTTAAGAAAACTCCTCTTGGTTTATTTTTTTGTATTTTTCCAATTCGATAGCAAAGTTGAATATCCTGATCAGTTATATTTATTGACATTTTATCGTTAATAATCTTTTTTATTTCCGTTCTTACATCTTCTTTAGCATTTTCTTTAAGATTAAAAATTCTTAAGTTACATGATCTATTGGCCTGATCCATCTGTTCTAGTTTTTCTTCCAGTTTACTTTTGTACTCATTATTTTGTTTAATGTTGATTTCAAATTTTTCATTGAGAGTGTTGCATTTCCTTTCTAACTCCGCCACTGTGGATTCTATATTTATTAGCTTATCCTCAATCGTTTTTAAAATGGCTTCAGTGACTTTGTTTACCATTTCGGCGATAAGAGAATCACTGTTTATAGTATTGCTTACCGCTAAATTAACAGACGATAGTATCTTTTCTCGAATTTCTCTGGTTATCACCATTTTTTATCAGAAATTTTCACTGCACTGTTTAGCGGAACAATAATACTTTACTCGGATACCGGCTTTTGATTTTTTAAAACCCAAATAGCCACTAATATTTGTGAATTTCAGGAGCTCATGTTTCAGTCGACTATTCTTTACGTGCCATAGGCGTAGATTTTATTTATCAATTTGCACCAAACTTTGCATCGAATCCTGGTTTACCTTAATTAACATTATTACAACGTGGGTATGTAAATTATCAATTAATTAAGTAGACAAAAAATTCCTATAAATAATTTAATGGTGTACATTTTCGCAAATTGTTGGCAATGACGACCAAATTCTATTTTGCTCATCTCAAAAAGGTATGCGTTGAAAATTCCAGGCTTAGTTGACAAACTATCAAATAGAGATATAAATATTTTTTCTAATTTGAAAATATAAAAGGGACATTTTTCGCTGGGAGATTTTAAATTGCCAAACGCCTTTTCTTCAGAGTCGTATGCTTTAAAATGCTCCTACACGATGGAATTTTACATCAAAGTGTGTCAATACTATTTATGTTTATAAAGAGGATTTGATTAAATGTCTCGAAGAAATTATGAACACAGAATTCGATAAAAAAACTATTAATCAGACTAAAGGGTTAATAAATTTTGAAAGACAGATTTTAATTTCTGATTATTTTTTTTCAGCAAAATAATGCCAAATTGCGATATACTTTTTGATCAACTGCAGAGTAAACAGCTCGATGCTCTCAAGGTTAAGATAAACATATCAAATTTTGCAGCAGCTATTCAAAATATTAGAAATAATATAGACACACTTAGTATTTTGTAAACTGATGATTTTGGTACACCCGTATAATCAGAGCACATATCAACTAATTTATCTTTTGTAATTGTGGAAGTTAATGATGTTGGAACGCCCGGTTGGTTATTCGGAGGTACATCCGTAGAATTACAGCACATATGCACTAAGTTATCTTTTGGTCGCTGATGATCTCTTTCAAGACAGTGAAATACTCGAAGTACAATTTGTTTTTCACTTAGCGACCGAGACTTCGACCGTTTTACCTTTTTCGACGTTGAAGGCCCTTCAATGTCTTCCATTTTTTGCATAGTTTTAGAACGGTGTAGAAATATTATTATTTAATGTTTAAACACTTATTAGCACTAATATTTTCACCAATTGTTCTTACAACACGTCGATTACTTACTAACTTAACTGTAAAACTTACAATTCACACCGTATAATTCAAAACCCGATGTTACGCTCGTGGTTAGAAATACACTACTGAGAACGTCATCGACGAGATGGATTTTACGCGTAACAGACAAAGACACAAATATCGCTCCGTACACCGATGCCATTAGTTGTAACAAATACTGAACAATCCATAAAATAATTAATTTTAAATGATCAAGAAATGTATAAGTATTACTCATTACTGATTTTTGTTATAATTAATATCTTTTATTAGTACTATGATTGTATATTATCTATAATTTGCCACAACTTACAACTCTACTACTTACTCTATTTTGATTCTGCTAAAAACTAGTAAGGTAAAATTGAGATATGACAACACGGTTCACTCTCAATCATTATTTGTTTGAGTTTAATTCATGAAGAATGGCAATCACAACAAGACCCACAAGAATTAAACTTAAACAACAACACCCAATCAGGTCCAAGTACAAGCAAGAAGAGACGGTTTGTTGAAAAGGAGGACCCCATTCCTAATTTAAGGATATGTGAGAAAATTTGTGATACGATAGTGCAGGTAAATGAACGTTTTAGTTTTACTACCCACCTAACAATTGCAAATTTATTTGATAATGAAAAATTTAAAGACTACCTAAATTGTTTTCCAAATGTGGAAGTTAAAACTGTGTGTAGTTAATTTCCAAACGTAAACAGCTTAAAATTCAAAAACGAACTGTCCATACTTTACACCCGAGATGACTTTGTGCAACACAATGGGGTCGTACCGTTATTAAAAATGTTTTTTGAGAACAATTTGACAATTACATTTTCGGAATCTGTAGAGCTGCTAACTATCCTGTGTACAATTCCCATGACCACAGTGGAGAATGAAATATGTTTTTCGACACTAAAACGTATTAAAACATTTTTAAGGAACACTATGTGCCAAGATAGATTGTGCGCGTTAGCCATGTTATCCATCGAAAAAAAAACTTATTCGGTCCATTCCAAATTTTAATAATCTGGTCATCGATCACTTCGCTAGCCAAAAATCCAGAAGAATGGACTTTAACTATAAGAAATAGTATACAACTGCAGCGGTACCTAGCAGTTAGTCTTCAATTTTGTAATATTTAATTTGTTTTGAAATATATTTAATTTTTATTAAGCGGAGAACTTGTTTTCCTAAGCGAAAAACGAATCCCGGGATTCCTTTCCAGTGTGTGCCCCACTGTCGCTAGTGCCCACGAGCCGCCACTGGTTTGAATGTGTAATTACAATAGTAATAAAAGTAATAAATGCAATAATTTTAAATGAAAAATTCAAATTAATTTCCATGCATTTTATCGAGTGGGTAAGTAAATGTCATTTGACAATTTAATTATTAATAGTAGTTTGTGCAACAAGAGTGGATATGATGGACATAACGCACAAAGACGACTGAGTGCGATGTGGACAATCTACTCGAGTTGTACACTAACGAAAATTTACAATTAAAAAAAATATTTTAGGTAATTAAGACAAAATAACTAAATTTAAAATAATTTATGACTTTTAATAATTTTCAAAATAAAATAAACGAAAAAGAAAAAAGAAAAAGTTCATTTCATTTTTCCCCATCCTAGAAACGAACTCGAGTCTTCCGTGTGGAAGGCAAGAACGCTAACGACAGGACCACCTATTCTTTAATTTTTCTTGCTTTAATACTCGTAATTAAATTGACTTCATATAGTTTTATTTAAATTAACAAATTATTTATAATTATAGTCGAAATAAAAACAGAATAACCCAATTTAATGTATGTTTAATCTCAATAACTAAAAAATATACTGACAATTAGTTTGACAGAATTGTCACTTATTTAAAATTTTAAAAATTATAGCAGTCAGTGATTGGTGGATTTAATTTTTTTTTCGGTGTTCTCACTACCTAGAATGGATACGAAATATACTCGTTCAGTTGAGGGCAATAGCATTCTTTTTCGTTTTGTAATCTGTGCGTAGATAAGCTAATGTCCATGTAGGTGTAGAAAAATAAAATCTGACATAATATAATCTTATTTATTGAAACGGTTATCTAGCAACCTTTATATGCACGGCGTGCGATAAAGACCCTATATGCACGCTTTTGGGTTTGTTTGGTATGGTTTATGATACATGAATACTAAAAACCAATTAATTTTTCTAAATCCATATTTGAAATTCACATTTTGCATTTAAATTCGTCCGAAAAACAAACTGATTTGAAAGATCTCTTATTCTGACGACTTCGTTCTGCTTCTGAAGAACAATTCGTCGTAATATAACCACAACTGTTTATTGCTGTGTATTTGATTTTTTTCCAGCATGTTCTGACGAGTTCGTCCGAACGCCAGTTTGTCAGAACACGCATCCACTATAATCATAGCCTTTGGGTAAAGATATGTAGAAACCCATCATAGGTTTACACATTTAAAGGAATATGATGAAAAAAGGCAGTTGATTTAGGCCCAAAAAGAAATTGTTAAATTTTTGGGTACTATTCATGAATATATTTATCAAATACTATCCAAATATGGACATTGTTCAAAAACTAATTTTATATTTTTGAAAACATGTTAATTTTGCATGGTTTGCTTGCCAAGAGCATAAATCAGATGTTTTTTGAAATGATTGAAAATCTGTGTACCTACCTTTTATTACAAGAAAATATAAGGATATTTCTAAGAATTTAAAAAACAATATATATGTTAATTTTTAATTTTAAGATACACAGCGCATTTATTTTTTTGTTTGGTTTTAGATATCCCTGGAGACTTTTGGAATAGGTATTGCTACTAAGCTGAACTAAAATGGATGGATAGATGGGTAAAAGGATAAAAGATGTGACAAACCAACAAAATTGTAAAAGAACTGATCTTCGTATAATATGTTTAGGGATAATGAATGTAGGCAGTCAAAAAAAATTACTTAACTAAGACGGTTGCAGGAACGATCATTAAAATTTAGTTTCCTGATAAACTTTGACAGAGATTTACTAAATATTTAAAGTTTTTGTAAATCAGACATTAAACAATCTTTCAATTTTACATATAGCATACATAATATAAAACTAAAAATAAAAATTGAATTGTTCAAGGAAAATTGATTGGCTTAGTAATGAAAATTAATACAAAATTTCAGTATTAGCCATTTTTTTTAATTAATAACATAGATAATGTATGTATTATGTTTTGGGGATAAAATTTAAATTATTTCAAATTTTGATGTAGGTATACTGTTTTAAAGTTAAAGTATTCGCAAATATTGATTATTATTTTGTTTTCTGTGCAAAATAACTCATACTATAGGGATTTTTAAAAAAATAATTGTGGTATTTATAGATATGAATGTTTTGTAGTGTTTTCTAATTTTTTAAAATTATAATTGTGTTTTTTTAATAATTGTACCATTTATGTTAATAATAGAATAATTTTCACTTTGTTATCTTTTATGCTTCAATAATTCAGTTTGTAATTATAGTGGTGTGAATATGCTGTTGAATATATAATGTAATGACATAGTTACCTATTCTAAATAAAATAAACTTATTACAAATGTTTTTTTATCTTTAATTTAAAACAAGTGACATTTTCCGTTTTTCAGACTTTAAAATTTTTTATATGAATATTCGCAGCGTAATAAAAAACCTGAATAAACTACTTGGATTATCAGATAACATGCACACTGAATTTGATTTGATAATATTACATGAAACCTGGCAGCTATTATGGCCATAATATCTTCAACATTCAGGGATATGAAAGTATATACAATAATAGTAATCTAAACCAAAATGACGGGGTTTTGGTTTTTGTTAAAAATCATTTAGAGTCTAATAAAACAATTGAATATATTAGGGATATTAAAGTAATTGAAAAAATTGAAATTAAATCCATATACCAATCCCCTAGTACTTGTTTGAAAAAATTAATAAGAATTTAATCAATTTATTTGAATTCATTAAAAAAACACGATATTAGCATTATAACAGATGACATAAATATAGACTTATTAGACAGCAATGATGAAACAGTAGAAGAATACAAATATAATGACCTCTTTTGGATACATTTCTTGTATTAATTAATACATTCGTTTATCTAGTCAAACATGCTTAGATCATTTCTATATATCCAATCGCAACACGCTTGAAGCTAAATCATATATTTTTAGATAATATTACAGATCACTGTCCCACAGCCCTTACGTTGGAAATGAAAATCTGATGTGTCCAACACATGACTTTCCTATCTAGTTATTATAGGCTTCTTCCGGTTATTTTGTGCAACCTATTGCAGCACCTCTATAAATGTTTAGAGGATAAACTAAATATATACATTTTCCACATACATCTAACTCGAAAAATTTTTCTATAGATATTCATTGAAAACGAAAATTTAAATTTAGCACTTTTCCTCCAATTTTTCCATTACGGTCCAATTTATAAAAATCATGTAAAAACAAAAATTATGAAGATCGATATCGCAAACAACTTTTATTTGAACAATTTTCATAAAAAAACATTTTTTTACATTTTCTCAAATTTCTTGAATACGGACCATTTTAGGAAAATTTTGTAAACAACAAGAAATATTGATAATAATATTGTAACTAACTTTTATTTAAAGAATTTTCTTCTCCAAAAGTAAATAACAGATATATTCCATAAAATATAAAAATGACCACCTATAAAGTACCCCCAGATGTTCCGACTCTGCCCAAAATCTAACCAGTTCATTGGACGCCGGAATAAAGCTTAGGTTAAAAATTTGGTGTTTTTCTTTGTATCGGTTCATGAGTTCTGGTGGATAAAGACACACACATACAGACACACAGAGACACAGACACACAGACACACAGACACACAGACACACAGACTGAAGCTGAAAATATACCAAAAGTAACAAATTATACAGAAAATATAAATTGATTAGAAAACATTATGTTCCTTAGCCCTACTGATGAGATTGAGGTTATTAATATAATTGTATGTCTGAAACATTTAAGGAAATATCTAATGATATTGCAAGTCCAGTAACCTACTTAATAGAGAGTTATTGCAAGTTCACTTAAGTTCAGTCACTATTAGTGCCGCTCTTATTTTGACATATAAGCATTCGCAGATCGTTTATATTCTAAAACTGACTTTATTAAAGATTGTGCCTGTCTTTAATGGGGCATCTTCAAAAATTTTGAAATTTTTTTTACGAATAATACAGTTCAAAATATTTATTAATTTTTTCAAATTTATGCCGTCATCGGGAATATACCATTAGCCACACAACGTTGCCAGTTAGATGGTATACGAAAAATAATATACGTTCGTTTGTATGTATCGTCTTACTTCTAGACTTCTAAAATATCGTTAAACAAATATCTTTTAAATATAAAATATCTAATGGTTTTAAAAAAGTATAATTTAACTTTAAACTTTCTCCATAGTAGAATTTACTCTATATATTTTAGAAAAACTGAATTTACTTTTTCTCCCGATGGTAGAGTATTTTTGAAAAAGGGAACTAAACCTACTTTTAGTGACCGAAAAGAGAATGATAATGATTATTTATTAGATCCTTGACCTGGCCCATCAGAAAAGGTACTTAATTATTTATTTACGTAGCACTTACAGAAAATAATTTATAAATAGTAAAGTATATCTAACCTAACACAAAAACTTAATGCGCCAAAAAAATATAAAATATTAAAAAAGAAAAAACACTTCAACACCACCACGAGTAAAACTTAGACGTTCAGGAGTTGCAAGTATCTTTTTAGCGTTAAAATATTAAAATTAAACGCACTTTGTCCGTAATTGCCTTTTTACATTCAAAATTGATGTGTGATGAGTCCGTCGGACAAGAACCAATACTTTGAACTATTTTAAGTAGTGCCAGAACCACCTATTACTTTAGCCAGGAGTAGGAGTAAAGCCTGCTGCCTTCTACATTTGTCTTTCTTCTGTGTACCAGGTTCTGCATGTCACAAAACAATAATCTTGTTTAATAACATGTGTTATGGCTATTTATTCGGTGTTTAAAGAACAGGTATTTTACGAGTTTATGTTACGCTCTTTTAATTCTATTGATATTACAGGTGTAAGTAGGTTGCCAAATAACAGTATTCCAGGACACTTCTCACCAGGCCATTGTAAAGTGTCATGATTGCTTTTGTATTATTCACGTACCTCTAATATGTCTCTCAATGAAGCCAAGCATTCTAAGGGCTTTGCATGTGGTTGTTAAAAGATATTGTGATATTAAAAATAAGGCCTAGGTAGATGATAGTTAATACTGTAACAGTAGGATTATGGGATCATGTAAAATACATGGTTTTGCGCTTACAAACATTTATAGAAAGAGCATTATTTTTAGACTAGGTAACAAACTTTTTTAGGTCAGACAAAAGTGGTAATTCTACAGGGTGTTAAAAAAAAGTGTCACAAAATGAAATGGTAAATAGTATGACCCAAAATAAGCAGAAAAGTCTTAATAAATATATGACCGCAAATTAACGGTTTCGGAGATACGGACCATTTTGTGTTTATAACAATTTTTTATTATTATAAAAACAATGATATTTATAAACAATCAATAACAACATAGAGTTAAATGAGATGTTCAAAGTGCCCTCCCTCCATTTCAAGGCAGCTACGACATCTCCTTCGAAAGGACTGTCGGACTCTTTCCAAAACACCCTCATTGGCTAGGATTCGATGACATCCCTGCTCTATTCGTTGCTGCAGCTCTTCGAGGTTATTCACAGGAGTGGCGTACACTAAATTTTTTAAGTGTCCCCAAAGAAAAAAGTCAAGCGGATTTAAATCAGGCGATCTTGCAGGCCATGGCACAGGTCCGCCCCTTCCTATCCATCTTCGACCAAAGGATCCGTCTAAATGTTTTCTTACGGCAACTGAAAAATGCGCCGGAGCACCATCGTGCTGGAACCACATTTGATTTCTTTGTATTAAAGGAATGTCATCTGAAAGATCACCCAATGTGTTCTGCAAAAAGTTTAAGTAGTCAACTCCCGTTAATCGGTTAGGTAGTACAATCGGACCTAGTAACCTGTCGCCATAAATACCCATCCAAATGTTTAATGAAAAACGAACTTGATGCCTGGATTCCACGATACTATGGGGATTTTCGTCGGCCCACATATGCAAATTATGGAAATTAAAAACTCCATTTCGTGTAAACCCTGCCTCATCAGTAAAAAGAATTAGTGCAATAAAATTGGGATCCTCAGCATCATTTCTTAGAAACCATCGACAAAACTCCAAACGTGCTTGATAATCAGGTGCATTCAGAGCTTGCACTCGTTGAAGATGGTACGGGTAAAGCTGCTGCTCGTGGAGGATTCTCCAAACCAGAGGAGCCCCAATTCCTACCTCCGCTGATATTCTTCGCACACTAGTTTCTGGATTCTCTTCTACTCGTGCTAAAATTGCTTCTTCTGCCTCAGGGGTGGACACCGACCTTGGTCTCCCGGAATCATGTGACTGTTTCCCAAATTTACCTGTATCACGCAATCTTTGGTGCAATCTTCCAAACACACGAACTGAAGGGATATGGCGATTAGGGAAAGCGTCGATATACTGACGTAGCGCTTCCCTCGCATTGCCATTTGCACGACCGTACATAAAATGCATGTCAGCTAATTCAATATTAGTGTAAACAGGCATAACGAAAATTTATAAAATTATTCACCCACAACAAAATAATAACTGCAAATAGTATCTATGAAAAAACATCGGTAGACTCCGATAAGAAAAGCAAGTTTTTGAGAATGAGAAAAGATAATCAAAAAATGATACAAAACACAAAACACTCCGTATCTCTGAAACCATTCATTTGCGGACATATGTTTATAAAGACTTTTCTGCATATTTTGGTCCATACTACCCCCCGTTTTATTTTGTGACACTTTTTTTTACCACCCTGTATAACGAATATGTTAAAATTTAACGGACGTTAAAAATATAACGTGAGTTAAATATGAAAAGCAATTCTGTAAATTCATGAAAAATTTTTACTTGTCATAACATAGTAGTTCATTTGTGCCGCAAAAATCTATTCTATAAGCAGAAATATGTTAAAAATTTAACATAAATGTGTTAATTTTATGCGTTAAATCGAAGATATTAACAGGTACTAATTAGTAGGCTTTAACACTTAACAGTGGTAATTCTGTAATTCAATACGTTTATTTTTAACGGGTGTTAAATTTTACGATTTTAAGATAAATTGTAATTCTGTAAAAATAAAATTAACGCATACGTTAAATTTCCAAAAAAATTAACATACGTTAAAAAGTAGTTCAAATCTGCAATAAAAGTATGGTTAAGTTTTAAGGTCTGTCAAATAAATGTCATTCCTTCTGTCATATTTATTGTATCTGTCTGGTTTTGCACAAGAATATTGAAAAAAGTAGCGGCCGAATGTACTTTATAAACTATTTGGTCGGCCATCAATTTTCAATACAAAGAAAACTAACCCCAATAACCTTATAAATAGTACCTTTCTACGGCAAATCAATTACTAACTAAAAATAATTTATGTACACTATAAATAAAATATAATTTCTAAATAGAATTTGTGTAGTTTCAACTGTTAAAGTTACTTGAGTACTTACAAAATTATTCATTTCATGATTTTCTTGCATTATGAGTTGAATTAAACAATTAAAAGTCATAATTTCTTATATGTTAATTTTAAAGCCTACTAATTAGTACATGTTAATATCCTCGATTTAACGCATAAAATTAACACATTTATGTTAAATTTTTAACACATTTCTGCTTATAGAATAGATTTTTGCGGCACAAATAAACTATTATGTTAATTATGACAAGTTAAATTTTTTTATGAATTTACAGAATTGCTTCTCATATTTAACATACGTTATATTTTTAACGCCCGTTAAATTTTAACAAATTCGTTATAGAATTACCACTAACATATAAGAAATTATGACTTTTTATTGTTTAATTCAACTTATAATGCACGAAGATCATGAAAATAAACCATTTTGAAAGTACTCAAGTAATTTTAACAGTAGAAATTAGACAAATTGTATTTATAAATTATATTTTTTTTAGTGTATATAAACTTTTTGCAGTTAGTAATTGATTTGCTGTAGAAGGGCACCATTATAAGGTTACTGGGGTTAGTTTTGTTTATATTGAAAATTGATGGCCTACCAAGTAGTTTTTAAAGTAAATTCGGCCGCTACTTTTTTCAATATTCTTGTGTAAAAACAGACAGATACAATAAATATGACAAGATGAATGACATTTATTTGACAGACCTTAAAACTTAACCAAACTTTTATGCCAAATTTGAACTACTTTTAACGTATGTTTATTTTTTCTGTAAATTTAACGTATGCGTTAATTTTATTTTTACAGAATTACAATTTATGTTAAAATCGTAAAATTTAACACCCGTTAAAAATAAACGTATTGAAATACAGAATTACCACTGAAGGCGGAGTAATTGTGGCTGACAGGCCCGTCGAGAGGGGTGGCAGGGGGGTAAAATCACAGGACTCGGGCTCAAGGGGGGTCTGACAGCTTTAAAAAAATTGGTTATAATATGTGGGGGGCGAGCTCTTGCCAGTATTTTTCCCCGGGGCCCCACCATGGCTTTCGCGGCCTTGGTCACTGTTTCTACTAAAAAACTTTATATCATCTGTGAGATTTTTGTTTTAAAATTCATAAATTTGCAGAGATTTGCGATAGTCACAAACATTCAAAGACAATTTCACAATTGTCAGCCAATAATAAAAAATCTTCGCACCATAATACCTTACGTCATGTTGTATTAATTAGTAGTACATAAAATAGTAGCATTATATCTTCGATCCATTTAAAGTATCTGTCGTGTATATTGCAGATAAATTTGTATTATATTTAAATAAAGACTTAAAAAAGGGTATTTTTGTTTATTTTAAATCAACAAATATAAGCCTATACATTTTATAATAATAAAAATACCCAAATTAAAAAATATTTTAATGTTACTAATGATAGGATTCTGGGAAATATCCTATCCACTACAGAATCTGTAAGATATAGTAATGTAATTTTTACAAATATTGTCTCAGAATCGACCCATAAAAATCTCAATAATATTCCTATCATATTAAAATAAATTCCTAGATAGCACAGGATGTCTTAAGGACGTCCAATACATGTCCATTTATCGTCTGTACGTCCAGGACCAATTATGGACGTTTTAAGTATGTCTAGTTTAGTAAATCCTCGGGATGTCAAGAAATAGATATCCGCAGAACGTCAATTCTACGTGCTTTACTATATTTCCATGGATTCACATTCACATTGTATTATTATTTGGTTATATTATATAAAAAACATATATAATGAGATAATATAAATAATTATTAAAGATAGCATTGTCCCAATATTCAATTGAATGAAGGCCAAATAGACCAAAACGAAGAAGGTCATTTGCAAGAAAGTGACAAATTCAAGCAATGTAATATTCTCAGGGCTCAGGTTTTATTAAAAAAAAATTGTATAAATGGAACAATACTTTTAGAACTGGCGTAGCTTAGTGCTACACTTTCGATCCA